>SZWC01007547.1:19315-54489 GCA_023375785.1 Penium margaritaceum
TGCCCTTCTGTTTTTTTTTTGGTGGTGTTGACGTCAGTAGTGACGTCTGTCCACCCTTAGGTTTGCTTCCCCCTTCCCTTGCCCCCTTTTTTTTTTTTTGTGAGTTGATGATGTCAACAGTGATGTCTGCAGCGGGATGCTGACATCAGCAATTGCGATTGTTGGGGCCCCTACTATAGCTATTGTTGCTACTGCTACTGCTGCAGTAGCTGCTGTTGCTAGTGCTGCTGTTATTGGTACTGCTACTGCTGCCACTGCTGCTACTGCTACTGCTATTGCAACTACTACTACTGTTCCTGCTGCGGCTGCTGCTGCTTCGGCTGCTGCTGTTGCTGATGCTAGTACTGCTCTGATACCAAGCTTGAAAACCTAGGCAGCAGGTTGGGGCAGCGGCGTTGCTGATGTAGCGTGCGGGCTTTCACACTCGTTGCGCAAGTCTATTGCCCCCTCAGTCTACTGCTATAGAGTCTGGAAGCTGTGGGTTTGTTACCCAGAAACGTGCGCATCGGTGTTAGCGCCAGAAAGTACCTGAAAACTGAAAGTGACTGATTAGGAATGAAGAATGAGCAACAATGGGAGACCCCTCCAAGGTCTGGCTCCCCCCCACTAGTGTAGAATTTGTTACCTAGCTAACCAGCCAATCAGAAAATAGTCCTAGATCTATTTTCTGGCAGGCAAGATTTTCTTGGTGAGCTCTGCCAGACGCCCGACAGCCCAAAACCTGGGTGTCGTCCATTTTGCCCGAAAACTGGACCATACCATAATACCAACGCTGCGAACGCAGTCGTATGGTGAGAATCAGCTAGAAAAATAGTAGCAAAGAGTTATGGCTGTCCGAACCCAGGCCGTGCCTAGGACAGTGAACGAGGCCAAGCAGGGCCATAGAGCACCGGAGACATGGACGCTAGGCACCGCATGATGCTGTAGACGCCATGCCACAACCAGATACAGTGCTAGGTGCATCCAGACAACATCTGCAGTGGCAGTGACCGCCGGCGGCCAGACCGCACAGGAGGCCTGCTGATGGAGCTGAGCGCATCGCCGGAGGGAGGAGGTTCTAACGAATGATGAGTGGGCCTCAACACGCGTAGGCTCCACCTAGCGACACTCCAGCAGCGTTGAGTCTCACCGTCAGTCATCTGCACGCCGATGTACACAAGCCGGGAGGACACAACAGAGTACAATGAGAAATGCACAAAAACCAACATTACACACGCCTGAGTCGAGGGCAACGTACTCAGCCTCAGCAGTGCTGCATGCAATGCACCCTTGCTTGCCGCTACGCTAGAACACAACTGTGCCGCTAATCACAAAGATCTAGCCTGTTTGACTCTTACCATCCGGACTGCCGACCCTGTCATTGTCGGTGTAGCCTACCGTGACAACAGGCGGCTGGCGGCGGAACATGAGCCCTGGCTGAGGAATCGAGACGACATAGCATAGTACTTAGATCATGGCCTCAAAGTGGAGGTGACACGGCTCCTGAGAGAACTGGGCCAGGAGGTTGACAATGAATGCGATTTCTGGACGCGTCGTCTTCACTAGGAACATCAGTGACCCGATCACTCACAGGTACGTGGTCACGTCAACTGGCTCCCCCACAACAGCTGGGTCAGGACTCTTCAGCTTCACCTGGCCATCAGGTGACATGGGTGAGGATGCGCTCAGCACGAGTGGCAGGTCCTTCACAAAGCGGGTGGACAGAGTCTGCACATTGGTGCTGAAAAATTGCCCCTCCGTATGCCCAAGTGTGACGCTGGGAGGCGCTGACGAGCTGCCAGAAAATGGAAACTCCGCTCCGGCGGATCTGGCGACTCGACATTTGCTCGGATCCTAAAATGAAGGATTGCCCCTCAAAGTTGACGAGTTTCTCAATCCGGTGGAAGGTGTTTCGCCGGAATCGGACAAGTATCAAGGGAGATATGGCTTTCCAAAGTTGGGGTATGCGCAACAGCTCTGGGAGCCGGTTGCGACTCGAAATCCGGTCGATAATCGACCGGACCGAGTAACAAAAACACCATCTGGAGAAAATGCTCCGATAGGACTGCCGAGGCGTCCAGTGGATCACCTGATCCGGCGGATCATCCACCGGATCCAATAGTGCAGGTTGTTACTGAGGGACTTAGCCAAAAACCTGGCTCAGCGTCCAAAACTCAGTAGTACGTTTTGTTACTCGGGGACGGTCAAAAATCTGACTGCAAGTCCGCGGACAGGTTTCGAACCTCGTCACACCCCATCACCAAACTCGACCCAAAAGTGGGCAGGGTGCGTGGAAACAGTGGAGAGGACCCCAGAACCACGTGCAATGGGATCTGCGCCTTGGGAAAGGCGCTTCGCACGTGAAGGAAGGCGCCACGGTGTGTTCGCGCCATGGAAGCGTTAGGCGTTTCTGTTGTGGGTGAGACCTGCGCTTCGGCAAGCATAACTTGGGCTACGCTTGGCCAAATTGTGCACGGTTTGGTGCATTGGAGAGCTCAGGACTAACCCTATGAATGTTGTGATCATGTCCATGTACAAAATGTAACGCAAAATGACGTTATCCTCTTCACAAAACTGACTGTATCAATTCCTCTCCCACATAGCGTGAGGCGACCAGAAAGCTCACGCTTCATCTCCGAACTTACCCAAACATGCCGTGCAAATGCTAGACGGCCAGAGCCACGTTGGAACAGAATTTCCAACAATAGGCAGCCTGGTGGATGTGCAGAACGCCCTGGGAGTGATCATGCTCAAGCTCCATGACCAGGAAGACTCAGGCAGATCTGAGATCCTTCATCTGGTAGGCGGCGTTCAGCAAGTCCTTGACATGCTGGATGGCAGCCTTTTCTGGTGATGCGATGAGGAGATGGTCGATGTAAACCTGAACAGCAACAAAAGTCCGGCCTTGCGGACTGACAAAAAGTGCGGGGTCAGCGGTGATGCGGTGGGGCCCGCCGCGAAGGAGTGTGCTGCTGATCTCCTGGTTCTAGCACTGAGGCGACTGCTTCTGGCCATAGAGGGCCTTCCAAAGCTGCCAGACTCTCCCAGTGCCATCGTCAAAGCCTGGGGGTTGCACCATGTAGAGCTCCTTACCCTCCAGTGGGCCATGGAGAAAAGCGTTGCTCACGTCCATCTGATGCAGCTCCCACCCATACTGGGCAACCAGGCTAGTGGAGAACCGGCCAACTAGGGCAATGATCTGGTCGTAATCGGCCCCAGGGATCTGGGCAAACCTCTTCGGTGCGAGGCGGGCCTTGTACGTTTCCAAGGACCCGTGGGGTTTCTACTTGCGCCGAAAGAGCCACTTGGCGCCGATGGCCTTCCGATCTAGAGGAAGGTCGATGAGGTCGTACACGTGGTGCTGTCGGATGGCAACGAGCTCATCGGTGTAGGTTGCGTCCCAGTGTGTTGCCTCAGGAGAGGCTGGTGCCTCACGCAGGGTGGCTGGGTTCTCCGGGCGTGTTGTGGAGCAGACACAGAGAGCGTGTGCATCTCATGCTCCAGGTGGGATGCACGCGAGTGCAGCCACGACAGCGTGCCGATGCTCGTGATAAAGCATGGTGTAGCCAAGTGCGGAGCCCGGGTGAAGGTTTGCAATGATAACCGAGGTGGTTAGGCCGAGGGCCTTGGTGCCAGGATCCTCACTCACAACCATGGTAGTGGAGGAGACACGTGGAGCCATAGGAGACCGAGGTGCCACGGAGCACGGTGCCACGGTCTGTGTGCTCACCGATGACCTGGGTTGGAGGTTGCCGCCTGGGCCACGTGTGTAGCGTGGCAGGGCAGGAGATGGCACTGAGTCCGACAGGCCAATAGATGCAGACGGGGCTGCTGGCCCGGAGGGGCCAGCGGATGCAATCGGGGTTGTTGGCCCGGAAGGGCGAGTGGATGCAACCGAGGCTGTTGGCCTGGAGAGGCCTGTGGACGCGACTAGGGCTGCCGGCCTGGAGAGGTCAGTGGACGGTATTGGGGCTGCCGGCACAGAGGGGCCAATGGATGCGACTGGGGCTGCCGGCCCGGAGGGGCCAGTGGACGCAACTGGGGCTAGCGGCCCGGAGGTGCCATTGGACGTGACTGGAGCTGCTCGCCCGAAGGGGCCAGTGGACACGACTAGGGTTGCCGGCCCGGAGGTGCTAGTGGACGCGACTGGGGCTGTTAGCCCGGAGGGGCCAGCGGACATGACTGGGACTGTCGGTCCAGAGGGGCCAGTGGACGCGACTGGGGCTGCTGGCTCGGAGGGGCCAATGGATTCGACTGGGGCTACCGGCCCGGAGGGGCCAGTGGATGCGACTGGGGCTGCTAGCCTGGAGGGGCCAGTGGATGCGACTTGGGCTGCCGGTCCGGATGGACTGAGGGATGTGTCACCCGGAAGCGGCATGACGGAGGACGGACTCACCACTCCCCCATGCGACGGGATAGACACGGACGAGCCGGAGTGAATGAGGTTGCGGGGAAAGAGGTCCTAAAAGAAGAGGGCATCGTGGGACTCGACGATGCAGTGCTGGGATGGATCCCAGAAGCGCCAGGCCTTGGAGTGACAAGAGACACCGAGGGAAGGTGCAGGGACGTTCGTGGGGGGCGAGCTTGCCGCCCTGCTGTGGGGCGGGCAGCCACACAATGGCCACACAACCCTAGACGTGAGCCGGGCGGAGGTTAGCACGCTGACCGCACCAATGCTAGTACGACATGGACTGGTGGGGAAGGGGACCGTAGGGAATCTGGTTACATATCCATGTCGTGTAGGCCATGGCTTAAAAACAGAAGCCATCGGAGAGACCAGATTCGACCCGCATGGTGCGGAAGGCATCGGCCATGGTACGGTTCCACCGTTTGGAGACACCGTTCTGGGCAGGCGTGTAGGGCACGTCTCATGGTGGATACCGCGAGAGGTGAGAAAGGTCGTGGTCTCACCCATATACTCACCACCGCAATCAGAGCAAAAGCCGCAAAGAGAGTGACCACACTCGTGCTCCGCAAAGACAAGCCATTCCTGGATGGCGCGGGCGACATCGCTCTTTTGCCGAAGGCAGAAGACCCAGCGTTAGCGAGAATAGTCGTCAGTGAGGGTGAGAACATAGCAACCATGCTCTCCGACGGACTCGGTGGGAAGAGGGCCCATGACGTCAAAATGGACCAGGTCGAGAGGGGCGGATGCACGGGAGGAAGACAAAGGGTATGTGGACCGGTGCATCTTGCACAAAGCGCAATCAATGCTCTCTGTGGCGCACGGGAGAGGGATAGTCTCTGGGTCAAGGCCCATGGTCGGTTGGGTGCGAAGCATGCTATCTATGGCAACAGAGTAGACGTGGCAAAGGTGGTGGTGCAAGAGGTAGGTGTGCTTAGGAGAGAGCGTGCTGGTGACAAACACATGGCCTGTGGCGGTCGATGGGGAGGAGACCAAAAGAGAGGAGGACAGACGAGGTACATGCCACAGGTTGCCATGGGCGGTAGCTTGTAGTACGACAAGACCAGACGGACGCAACGACACAGTGCCAACACCATGCGAGTGCACAATGTCCATGCTCATGCGGTCAAGGGCAGTGACGGATAGGAGGCTGTGCGCGAGACCTAGGACGAAGAGAACATCGGTCAAAAAGACATCACCGGCAGGACCACGGAAACAAACGACATCGACACCGTAGATAGGTAACACCTGTCCGGAGCGTGTCCGGACACCGGAGACATTGCCAACAGTACCAAGCATGCTAAAGGCCTCACAGGAGGCCGTCATGTGATGCGTGGCCCCGGAGTCGATGATCCAGGTCTCAGCAGGGTCCTGGACTGGGGTCGCTAGATCGCTAACGGTCACATGGCAGTAAGCAAGAGACGCAGACGCGGTGGAAGGGGACGCGAACCTAGACTGCCAATCATCAAGCCACTCAACGTCTTCATCAAAGGGGGTAGAGGAGACCAAGGGAGATGACGAGACAGATGAGGAAACGGGACACGACCGTAGCTCAGTCTCATTCATGTAGGGCTGGGCAGGAGAGGAAGAAGTGACACAACTCACACTTCCCTAGGGTGGAGGGCAAGGCACGCCGAGCTAGAGCGCGATGAATTGCTCGAGCTGACGCTCACGGGAGGACGGCCCGAGAGGGTAGACCGAGTGCGGAGTGAGGGCACCGGAGCCCAGGTAGGAGGAGGATTGTGCCAAGGAAACGGAGGCGCCAAAGGCTGCGGATGGTACTGTTGTGGCGCGGGTGTCTGTTGGACTGGGGGAGCTGTCGGAGTGGCAGAGCTGCTGGATGAGGCCGAGGCTTCAGGGCAGGCGGCAGCTACGACGGCAGAGGCGAGACGACGCTCCTGCTGGCAACGCACTGTGGTAATGACTCGCGCCTGGTCTGTCGAGAGAGGGCACGTGTATTACCCGTGCCCGGGCTGGCCACAGTTCTCGCAGACCTAGCCACCACCGTTGGACCCGGTCAACGGTTGCTACTTCTGCCGCGGCGGACCCTTGCCTTTCTTGTTCCGGCACTTCTTCTTCCCCAAAGAAGATGAGGTAGCTGCAACGGGGGAAGCGACGGCCACAGAGGCGATAGCAGGGGAGGCAAGAGCCTCTGTGCGTTGGAGTCGGGACTCCACACGAGCTTCCTCAATCTGGAGGAAGAGCTCGTATGCCCAAGGCATAAGGGTGCCCTGGGCCGCCATGGTGGAGAGGACGTCCTGGGAGTAGTGCACGAAGACGTCCGCGTACGTGTCGGTGGTGTCGTGCTTGATGGTGAGCAGTGCGGCCAGAGGGGGTGGGGCAGAGGTGCCGAGACAATGAAGGATGTCCTCCGCCTGCTGCCAGTAGGCGGTGACAGTCTCGGTCTCCCCCATGTGCAGGGAGTTGAACTCCCGCAGTAGACGGCTGGTTTCAGCCTTGCTGGACAAGCGATGGGGATGAGTAAGGACGTGCCACGCGGTTGCAGGGTCTGGGGTGGCGCCAGTGGTGAAGTCACCGAGGAAAGGCTCTAGGGCCTGGCGTGAAGCCGGAGGGGCGACGGGGACGAGGGCATGTGCGGCGCGACCAGCGTCATATAGCTGGCCGGCCTGGGTGGGGTCATACTGGAGGGTGCAGTATGCCCACAGGCCCTCACCATGCGCCTAGATCCAGATGCTGAGCTCCCAGCTCTGGAACTGTTCGCCGGCCTGAAGCGGCGGAGGCGGTATCTCAAAGTCCTTCTGCCTGCGGTCAGCACCCAGAGTGGGGCCAAAGGCGGAGGTCACCGTCTGCTGCTGGCGTTGAGTCTGCTGCTGCGCTAGGTAATGCATGGCGGTGGACACAGGGGGGCTGGCGTGCCCTGGAGGAATAAATGGTGGCAACGCACTGGTGGCTACGTGGGAGGCCAATGGTTGCAATGCTGCAAGCTGGTGCGTCAAGGCGACGAGTTGTTGCTGAAGAGCAGCCAGAGGGTCAGGGTTGCCGCCAACGACGCCAGAGGGCTGTTGTTATTGCTGCTATTGCTGCTGCTGCGGCTGCTGCTGCTGCAGTTGCTGTAGGAAAGGGGGGTTGGGGGTCCCCCCAACGGAGGAGGACCCCTCCTTAGAGGGGCTAGTAGTCATAGTGGATTATGGTGCCTCTCTTCTCCCCCCTTTTTTTTTTTCTCTTTGTGTGCTGCTGATGTCTGCAGTGATGTTAGGCGAGGATGGTTGACGTCAGCAGATTCTACTGCGGTATGTGTAGGGTTACTGCTTTGTTTTTTCTTTTTCTTTCTTTCTTGTGTTGTTGATGACGTTAGCAGTGACATAAATAGTGACATCAGCAGACGGCCACTGACATCAGCAGCGGTTGATGTAGCTGTTGTTGCGCGGCTACTGCTGCTGTTGCTACTACTGCTGCTGCTGCTACTACTGTTGCTGCTGTTGTTGTTACTACTACTGCTGCTGTTGCTGCTGCGACTACTGGCGGGGTGGGGATCTTGTTTTTTTCTTTTCTCTTTTCTTCTTGCTTGTCAATGCGAGCTCACTGCGAGCGACGAGCCGCGAGCAGC
Organism: Penium margaritaceum; assembly: GCA_023375785.1. Classification (NCBI taxonomy): domain Eukaryota; kingdom Viridiplantae; phylum Streptophyta; class Zygnematophyceae; order Desmidiales; family Peniaceae; genus Penium; species Penium margaritaceum. The sequence continues at coordinate 27,268 of SZWC01007547.1, forward strand.
GAGTTCGCTGCTCGCTGCTCGTTGTGAGCAGCGAGCTCGCTACCAGTAGCTCGTTGCTCATAGCGATGAGTGGGCTACGCGGAGTTGCGGCTGCTACTACTGCTGGCAGCTGCTACAACCGCTGTTGCTACCGCTACTACTCCCGGCGGCTCCTGCTGCGAGCTGCTATGAGCTGCTGCTGATGCCAACTGCTGCTTGCTACTTCTGCGAGCTGCTGCTACTGCGAGCTATTGTGAGCTGCTGCTGCTGGCAACTGCTACTGTGTGTAGCTGCTACTGGCTGCTGCTGCCATTGCTGGCTGCCACTGTAAGCTGCTACTGCTGCTGGCTGCTGCTGTCCGTCACACCTGGATGACGTCATCGCGTGCGTCGTCACCAGCAAGCACCTGACGTGGCCTGCCGCTCATCCTCCTTGTGTCAAGCGTGGGGTTCAGTGATGCCTGAAAAAATTCGGCAGCATTTCCCCTAGCCCCGTGGCCATGGGAAAAATTCTGAGGCAGGTCAATGCTGCTGGAAAAATTCCGGCAGCATTTCCCCTGTACTGGCGCATATGGAGGTCTGCAGACGTTGTCTGGCACCTGTACGTCAGTATTCTGCTCCTGCTACTACGCTCTGGCTCTAAGACCAAGACAGAAATGCTAGGCAGCAGATTGCGGCTGCAGTGTTGTTGATGCAGCGTGCGGGCTTCCACGCTGGTTGCTTAAGTCTGCTGCCCCCTCAGNGTGGCCATGGGAAAAATTCTGAGGCAGGTCAATGCTGCTGGAAAAATTCCGGCAGCATTTCCCCTGTACTGGCGCATATGGAGGTCTGCAGACGTTGTCTGGCACCTGTACGTCAGTATTCTGCTCCTGCTACTACGCTCTGGCTCTAAGACCAAGACAGAAATGCTAGGCAGCAGATTGCGGCTGCAGTGTTGTTGATGCAGCGTGCGGGCTTCCACGCTGGTTGCTTAAGTCTGCTGCCCCCTCAGTCCACTGCTCTAGAGACTAAGTCTGGAGGCTCTAGGTTTGCTACTCAAAAGTGCGTGCGCCAGTTTAAGTGCTAGAAAGCAGCTGAAAACTGAATGTATCTGATTCGGAATGAAGAATGAATAACAATGGGAGATCCCTCCTAGTTCTAGCTCCCCCCCACTAGTGTAGAACTTGTTACTCAGCTAACCTGCCAATCAAAAAATAGTCATAGACCTAGTTTGTGGCAGACAGGATTTTCTCGGTGAGCCCTGCGAGACGCCCGACAGCTCAAACCCGGACGTCGTCCGTTTTGCCTGAAATTTGGACCATACCATAATACCGACGCTACAAACGCAATCGTGCGGTCCGAATCAACTAGAAAAACAACAGCAAAGAGTTACAGCTGCCCGAACCCAGGCAGTGCCCACGACAGTCAGTGATGCCAAACAGGGCTACACAGCAAGAGACATGGACCCTAGGCACAGCATGATGAGGCAGATGCAATGCCACAACCGGAAACAGTGCTAGGTGCATGTAGACAACATTTGCAGTGGCAGTGACCGCCGGCGGCCCGACCGCCGAGGAGGCCTGCCGATGGAGCTGAGCGCATTGCCGGAGGGAGGAGGCTCCAGCGAACTGTGAGTGGGCCTCAGCGCGCGTTGGCTCCATCGAGCGACACTCCAGCAGCATCGAGTCTCACCGTCAGTCATCTATATGCCGATGTACACAAGCCTGGAGGATAGAACATAGTACAATGAGAGATGCACAAAAACTAACAATCTGGTGGTGGACTACCAGCTTGGAGCTGACTGACGACCATTCCAGAGCTCTGGACGCTGCCCGGAACCTCCTGCGGTTTTTATGCAGCACGCAGGAGTCTATCGGTGGACTGGCGTCGGGCCTAATTTGCATTTTTTTCATTGTGTGTCCACTGTTTGATGCCGGATACATGTATGTGACCAATCGTAGTGTGTGGCTTGTGATACTACGCGTCTAGGTTGAAACGTCGTAGCGTTATGACATGTTTGCGCTGAGTTACGGCCAAAACTATGGTTTTGGGCCAGTTTTAGGACAGATTGTATGCTGCCGCGTGCGACACCCACTGTGCGCCGTGGCAGGTACTTATGCCATGGACCTGTCATTTTTCATTTCTCTCTACAAATGCTATTGAAGCATTATGACACTTTACCTTGTGTCTTCTAGCTAGGCCCTTGTTGTTGTGTGCACGACTTGTGACTGTCGTCACTGTCTGACCTGACACCGATGCCTAGTCAGTGGCTGTGACGCTAGGAAGCTTCCATACATCTTTTCATGGTATCAGAGCTGTGAGATAGTTTTCGCTGACCTGCGCAACAGAGACGCAGCAGAGCAGTAGCAGTGAGAGTCATCGCTGTAGCAGATCCACAGGGACCTGTCAACGACAACCGATTGCAGTCGACGTCACCTACCATTATCACGTGAGAGTGCATCAGCAGCAACCACCAGCAGCAGCAGGCGACAGCAACAACAGGCTGCAGCTGCTAGCAGCTGCCAAAATTGGCACTAGCAGCAGCAGTAGTAGGCCACTGTTGCAGCAAGCGGCGGTGGGCAGCAGTAGCATTAGCATGCAGCAGTAGTAGTACGCAGCAGCATCAGCACACAGGAGCAGTGTGCATCAGCATTGTACAACAGCAGCGGTAGCAGCGGCGGGCAGCAACAGCGTGCAGCAGTAGCAGCATTGTAAGCCGGACAGTACCAATGGCACTGATCACGGCTTGAGGCTTCCTTGAATGTATAATATGACTGTGGATTTGGAATCTGCAGGAAAAACCATGCGAGATCGACCCAAGAACGGGGTCGATCCATCAAGAATTCAGGAAGATACACCTGGCCAAAGGTTGGACCGGCCGAGGGGGAAAAGGTGACGGGAAATCATCCCCAAAGACTTAGGCTCGACCCTCGGAAGACCCAACAAGGCCGAAGCGCCCCTTGGGGCCCGGTTAGTGAATGATTCAAGGATCATTGAGGGCCAAGGGCGCTTCGGAATGGCGCCCCGATGTGTTATTACCAGCAAGGGCGCTTCGGGCGGCCGTCACCGCCGCTAGTGGTGCCGCCAGCGGCAGATTATCGTGGTTCACGGAAACGGCCATATCTCGGCCGTTCCTCCACGGAATGATGCAATTCTTGGTGCGTTGGAAAGATGGGAAGATGATCTACGTGATGCTAAGGCAATAACGCTCATCCCAGGCCTGTACGGGGCCGTACACGGCTCGGCGATCTCGGGTCGCCTAGGATGTGTCATCATGTACATATAGTCTTGTATGTTGACACTTGAAGAACAAGTACAGTTTACTCCCACTGTGCCACACGTGTTCCCGTGCTCCCCCAAGACAATCCTACGCTTCCGCAACCCCGGGAAGGTGTGCACCGGCCTCCCTTGGTCGCCGTTGCCGCTGGTTGGTGCCTACACCATCCGGTTGAGGCTAGCACACCGCGCCCGGTTTACACTTGGTATCAGAGNTATGTTGACACTTGAATAACAAGTACAGTTTACTCCCACTGTGCCACACGTGTTCCCGTGCTCCCCCAAGACAATCCTACGCTTCCGCAACCCCGGGAAGGTGTGCACCGGCCTCCCTTGGTCGCCGTTGCCGCTGGTTGGTGCCTACACCATCCGGTTGAGGCTAGCACACCGCGCCCGGTTCACACTTGGTATCAGAGCCACCCTTGGCTCAGGGGCACAATAATTTACGTGGCGACCTCTCCTGGTCAGTGTAAACCAGCACGCATCTCGTCTCTTTGGCGGATCTGTGCCCAAGGCCAACCACGCACTCCGGTGACAAGGCGGTAACCGGAGGACCCGTTGAGGAAGAAGTTGCACCGGACGCAAAGATGACTTCATCCAGCTCGTCCTCATTGGCTGTGGCGTTTGACGCGCAAGGCAAAGTGACAGCAGCCGCAGCGCTGCAGAAGTTGCTTGCCGACATACAGGCCAAGATGGACCTGTTGGAGAAGCAGAACGAGTATCTCAATCAAGAGCTCGCGAAGCGTCCAGTGACAACACCAGTGGCAGTTGCCACCGCAAACGTACCTGCGGTGGGCGTCCCGAGCCCGCCCAAGCCGGAGTCGTTTGACCCATCGAAGAAGGATGGGCCAGCTCTGCATGCTTGGATACTCGGACTGGAATTGTACTTCACAGCCATCGGCGTGGATGCCTCAAGGTACGAGGCGCGCCGCGACTATGCCGTGACCCTGTTGAGAGGGGCATCGTTGGATTGGTGGGCCGATGTGATGCGGTCCAATCCACACGGCAGTGGAGCAGCAATGGTCGCCGGCATTGCGGCCGCGACCGGAATCTCAGCCCCATCAGCTCCAACGTGCAGCAGTGGCGACCCTACCCTGAAATGGCCGACCTCGTGGAAGGAGTTCACGGAGTCGTTCATCAAGCGCTTCACCGTGGGTGACGTGAGGAACAACGCGCGTGCCAAGCTGCGTCGGCTTCGCCAAACTGGCGGCGTCGCCGAATACACCCGCAGGTTTCGTGAGATCGTCGCTAACTGTGGCTTCAACTCCCACGAATTGTGCTTCCACTACAACAACGGCCTCAAGAACGACGCCCGCGTTGTGACGGTGATGCACGACCTCAACGACGACCTGTCGGCAATGATCGCAGCAGCCGAATGGTACAATTTGCGTGTGCAACAGGCTCATGCCAACAGGCACAACTCTTTTGGTGGTGGTTATGGCAAGCGGGCCGAGAGCGACGTCACGCCCATGGAGATCGGAGCGTTACAACAGCACAAGTGCTACAACTGTGGCAAGCCTGGCCACATTGCGCGTGACTGTCGGAGTCCAAAAAAGGGCGATGGCAAGGGTAAGCGGCAAGGGAAGGGGAAGCAAGCCACGAAGGAAGCAGATAAAGCAACAAAGGAGTCGGGAAACCAGGAGAGCTGGGAGTAGATGGCGTTACTCCTGGCTCCTCTCAGCCCAAACCGCCAGTTGACCGCCCACCCGAACGCCTTGTGGCAATTAAGGGGGTTTCCGAGGTCAAGGCATGGGACACGGGGTATGAGGAGGAGCAGCCCGCACTTCTCTTGGAGGCACGAGAGAAAGGCGTCAGGGAGAAGGTGGGGAGCCTGCTGGACCGTGGCGCGAGCCACAGTTTTGTGAGCATGGAGTGTGCTCGGAAGTGGGGCCTTGCGCTCACGAGCAAGAAGCGGACCGCTAATCAAGTGGACGGCACGATTGAAGTGGGGTACCTGGCCCGTCCCCTCTCCATTCGCGTGGGGAAGCTTCGCATAACGACCGTATACCGGGTGTGCCCGATGAAGGATTACGATGTGATCTTCGGTCGTGACTTCCTCCACAAGTACAACCCCGTCGTCAATTGGGAGGCGCGCACCGTCTCAGTCAAGCTCGGAGACAAGGAGTATCCCCTGCCTACGTGGTCGGAGGAAGAGGCCGCGGAGGAGGAGACTTTCGAGGAGAAAGCGCCGCAGCAGTCGGTGCCTCGTAAGGAGGAGTCGGCGCCTATGATGCTGAATTTGGTGCAGCTCAAGCGTGCAATTCGAAAAAGGGAGCAGATTTTTCTAGCGTTCGTGCGAGAAGTGGAAGACGATTTCGACGAACCAGAGGACGTGGCGCCTGCTGTGGCGCATGGGGCGACTCGTAAGCAGCCGGGGGTCCAAGGCAAGTTTGCCGCGGTGCCCGAGGGGCTTCAAAAGGTGTTTACGGAGTTTGAGGACGTGTTCCCCGACACCCTCCCGGCGGGTCTGCCACCAAAGCGGGACGTGGACCATCGCATCGACCTCAAACCTGGAGCGCGGCCGCCAGTTTGTGCAACGTACCGCATGAGCGACGCGCAACTGCAGGAGCTCAAGAAGCAGCTGACCGAGATGACGGAGCAGGGCTTTATCCGCCCCTCCTCGTCTCCTTACGATGTACCTGTCTTGTTTGTGTAGAAAAAGACAGGGGAGATGCGCATGTGCGTGGGCTACCGGGCGTTGAACGAGTTGACCATCAAGAACCGGTACCCGCTCCCACGAGCTGAGGAGCTATTCGACCAGCTCCGTGCTGCTCACTTCTTCACAAAGATTGACCTCCGTTCCGGCTATCACCAGATCCGCATCGCAGCAGATGATGTGGAAAAGACGGCCTTCCGTACCCGGTATGGTCACTACGAGTTCCTCGTGATGTCTTTCGGGTTGACCAATGCACCGGCCACCTTAATGGCGGCAATGAACAACATCTTTAGGCCGTACTTGGATGACTTCGTGGTGGTGTACCTCGACGACATCTTGGTGTATAGCAGGACGGCGGCGGAGCATGCGGACCATGTGAAGAAGGTCCTCAAGATTTTGAGGAAGGAGATTTTTTTTGCAAAACTCTCTAAGTGTGAGTTCGCGGTGAGGAAAGTTGAGTTCCTTGGACACATAATTGGCAATGGACAGATTGCCATGGACCCGCGCAAGGTGTCGGCCGTGCAAGAGTGGCCGAAGTTGCGTAGTGTGCACAATGTGCAAGTGTTCCTTGGTTTTTGCAACTATTACCGCAGGTTCATCCTTGGCTATGCGGGAGTGTCAGCGCCACTCTCCAGTCTCACTCGCAAGGATCGCAAGTGGAGTTGGGGAGTTAGCAAACAAGAAGCCTTTGAGAATCTCAAACGGGCTCTGACCTCCGTGCCGGCCTTGCACTTGGCCGACAGCGGCTGTGAGTTTGAAATGGCGACGGATGCATCGGACCTGGCCATTGGTGGAATCCTTTTGCAGGATTTTGGCAATGGGTCGCAGCCGGTCGCCTACTACTCACGCAAGTTGCGTGGGGCGGAGCTGAACTACGCCACCCATGACAAGGAGATGCTCGCCGTGGTCGCAGCCTTCAAGAATTGGCAGTGCTACCTCGAGGCGCGGAAGTGCACGGTCTACACTGACCACCATGCGTTGAAGTACTTCAAGACGCAGCCGAACCTGAGTTGGCGGCAAGCGCGTTGGGTTGAGTACCTCAAGTCGCACTTCGACTACGAGATCGTGTACCGGCCGGGTCGCATCAACCCAGCCAACGCACTCTCACGGCGACCGGACCTGATGATGCGGGTCGCGTCTCTCACCATCCACGAGGATGCCTTCCTTGTGAAGCTCTTCACGGAGGGATACGAGGCGCATGGGGAGTACGACGCCCGGAGATTTTTCTTTGAGGCGCCATATTGGCGACGGCGCGGCACGCAACAGGTGGTGGTTCCCGTGGTGCCCGCGCTTCGGCAGCTGATTTTGGAGGAATGCCATGACAGTGGCCCGAGTGGTCACTTCTCCATCGACAAAACATTGAAGACGGTGGCTCGCTTCTTTTGGTGGCCAACCATGTCGTCGGAGGTTGCTGAATTTTGCCGGAGTTGTGACGTGTGCCAACGCCACAAGGCAAGGAGGACAAAGAACCCGGGTCTCCTCCAACCCTTGCCCATCCCCGAGCAGCCGTGGCAGGACATCTCCATGGATTTCATCACGGGTTTGCCCACGACAGCCGCAGGCCACAATGCGGTGTTGGTGGTGGTGGATCGCTTCAGCAAGATGTCGCACTTCATTGCGACGCGTGATACGGTGAGCGCGGAAGGCACGGCTCGACTGTTCCTCGAACACGTGGTGCGTCTTCATGGCGTGCCGCGGTCCATTGTGAGCGACCGTGACCCGCGTTTCACAAGCAAGTTCTGGCGAGAACTCATGGCGCGGTACGGCAGCAAGGTGCAGCTGTCGACCAGTTTTCATCCCCAAACTGACGGGCAAACGGAGCGGACAAACCAGACGCTGGAGCAGCTCCTCCGTACAGTGGGTGATCCGGACGAGACGGCGTGGGACCAGCGATTGCCGGTCGCTGAACTGGCGTACAACTCTGCCACGTCCGCCTCCACCGGCAAGGCGCCATTTGAGGTGGTGAACGGGACGGTGCCCGCCACGCCCCTCAGTTTGCACGTCGCAAGCAACCTCCCCGCGGTGGAGTCTACCGCATGCGACTTCAAGAAGATTTGGGTGGCGACGCGACATGCATTAAAGAAGGCGCAAGAGCAGCAGAAAGTGCAAGCGGACCGCCGACGCGTGGACACAATGCTCAAGGTTGGTGATGGCGTGCTTCTCAACAGCGCGCATGTCAAGCTTCGCGGGGTCCGGTCGGACAAATTGAAACCCCGATGGCTTGGTCCGTTCGAGGTGCTCGAAATGCGGACACCCGTGGTGGCACGGTTGGCTCTCCCGCCTTCCATGCCAGTCCACGACGTGTTCCACATCTCCAAACTCAAGCTCTACCATGACCCGGCCGAACATTTTCCTGGCCGCAGTTCTGCGCCTCCCCCTCCGGTGGTGATCGAAGGCGAGCAAGAGTTTGAGGTGGAGGCCATCCTTGACCACCGTCGTCGTGGCCGTGGATGGGAGTACCTGGTCAAGTGGAGGGGCTACGACGCAGCCCACAACTCATGGGAGCCGGCCCGCAACTTCAATGTTGGCGGGGTGAATGCCATCCTCCGGGACTATCGAGAGCGAACCGGGACGGCTCGCTCCTAAAGGGGGGGTAGTGTAAGCCGGACAGTGCCAACGGCACTGATCACGGCTTGAGGCTTCCTTAAATGTATAATCTGACTGTGGATTTGGAATCTACAGGAAAAACCATGCAAGATTGACGCAAGAACGGGGTCGATCCATCAAGAATTCAGGAAGATACACCCGGCCAAAGGTTGGACCGGCCGAGGGGGAAAAGGTGACGGGAAATCATCCCCAAAGACTTAGGCTCGACCCTCGGAAGACCCAACAAGGCCAAAGCGCCCCTTGGGGCCCGGTTAGTCAATGAGTCAAGGATCATTGAGGGCCAAGGGCGCTTCGGAATGGCGCCCCGATGTGTTATTACCAGCAAGGGCGCTTCGGGCGGCCGTCACCGCCGCTAGTGGTGCCGCCATCGGCAGATTACCGTGGTTCACGGAAACGGCCATATCTCGGCCGTTCCTCCACGGAATGATGCGATTCTTGGCGCGTTGGAAAGCTGGGAAGATGAGCTACATGATGCTAAGGCAATAATGCTCATCCCAGGCCTGTACGGGGCCGCACACGGCTCGGCGATCTCGGGTCGCCTAGGATGTGTCATCATGTACATATAAGACTATATGTTGACACTTGAAGAACAAGTACAGTTTACTCCCACTGTGCCACACGTGTTCCCGTGCTCCCCCAAGACAATCCTACGCTTCCGCAACCCCGGGAAGGTGTGCACCGGCCTCCCTTGGTCACCATTGCCGCTGGTTGGTGCCTACACCATCCGGTTGAGGCTAGCACACCGCGCCCGGTTCACAAGCATTGAGCAGCAGCAGCAGCAGCAGAAGAGCAGAGCAGCAGCACAGCAATAGCGCGAGGCGGAAGTAGCACGCGGCGGCAGCAGCGTCTAGCAGCCGTAGTGTGCAGGAATAGCAGCAGTAGAACGCAGCCGCTGCCACAGCTGCGCACGCAGCCACACGGCTGGTACTGTAGGTGCTGAGGCAGCAAGAGCGGAAGCTACTACAGAGCTTCCGCATAGCTTCTACACGGCTACTACGGAGCGGCCACCCGCCGGCGTAACAACCGCGAGGGTTGTCAAAAAAAATAAAGGGGGGGGGGGAAGGGAGGGCTGTCCCGACATCAGCATTTTTGCTAATGTCATCATATTCATGCTGACATCAGCAAACCCTTGCTGACGTCAGCACCTGCCTTAGTCAAATTTTTGGCTGGAAAAGTCAAAAGTTGCCAGCGTTTCAACTTCTCGAGAAATTCTAACGGTTGTGCAATCCGACCAGTTTGACATCCCGGTCCATACTGAGCGCTGACATGGCTCCGACCGGTGATAAGGACAAAAGACCATTAGATCCCTCTTCTTCCTCCTCAGGGGTCATGAGCCCATGCTTGGAGGCTATTGAGGACCCGCGGAGTCAGCAGGATGAGATGCGCCATCTGCAGCAACATCAGACTAACGCCATCCGTACACTTATAGAGCTTCTTCGTGGTCAGTCCACGGTCCCACTGCAGAGCTCCGAGGGAGCGGTCGGTACTGCACCCTCTGCAGAGCAGTGAGCACCAGCGCCAGTGACAGGAGCAGGATGCGACCCGCCACTTCTTGATCCTTGGGATGAGGACCCAGACATGGCAGACATGGAGGGCGGCTCTCACGAGAGTGAGATCCGTGTGCTTCAAGAGCGTCTCTGTCAGCTCCAAACGAGCTCTCGGCCCCCACACACGACTCGTTCCTTTCTTCCCGATATTCGATCCTCGCCCGATATCCATCCCAATGAATTTCCTCTTCCCCGTGTCTTCCCCATCCCTCGTCTTTCTTAGCATGCGGTTGCTCTCCCTACGGAGTGACAACCCAAGGATATCGAGACACCGCCTCCATGGTATGTTAGCGAGGACAGTTTCAACTGCTGGGAGATCCTTTTCTAGGTCTGGGCTAATTCGGAGGGAGTGTGGCCCTACTACCACAGTCTGTCTCAGACTACAGATTGAGCATAGGTACTGACAGCGGCCATGGCGATGCGCGGACTCCTTTACGCCTTGCCGCACGAGACCGTCGTCGACTTCCGCTCGTTCCTTGGAGAGGCCGACACAGGCACAGGTGCTGACCCACGTAGAGGCTGGGACCTGGCATTATCCTTGCTTATTGCAGATATGCACGCCACCCGCGCCGCCCACATTCGTGCTTTCCACTCCCTTCATCAGAGACCTACCGAGTCTACAACCGACTACTGGCGACGCGCCATGCGCATCTACACGCGCCTTAGTACCTCAGGAGGTACACAGTTGTGGGCACTCTGCACGACCATGCTCAGAGCTTGCCTTGAGCACGCAAACATCTTCACGAGGTATCGCGACGTTGTGCTTGAGCCCTTCTCCACCTCCCTACAGCTTCTTCCCTGGGCACATCAGCTTTTCCTTCAAGTGACTTCCGCCCGTGCGGCAGCCTTGGCTCATTAGGAAAGTCCCCTTGCTGTAGCAGCCATCGCGTCAGCACACACGCCCCTGTTGAAAAATTGCCCCTCCGCATGCTCAAGTGCGGCGCCGGGAGGCGCCGACGAGCCGCCAGAAAGTGAAAACGCCACTCCGGCAGATCTGGCGAATCGACAATTGCTTGGATCATAAATTGCATGATTGACCCTTGAAGTTGACGAGTTGCTAAATCCGGTGGAAGTTGTTTCGCCGGAATCGGACAAGTATCGAGGGAGATATGGCCTTCCAAAGTTGGGGTGAGCGCAGCGACTCTGGGAGCCGGCTGCGACTTGAAATCCGGTGGATAATCGACCAGATTGAGTAACAAAAATACCATCTGGAGAAATTTCTCCGGAAGGCCCGCAAAGGCGTCCGGTGGATAATCCACCTGATCAGGTGGATCATCCACCGGATCCAGTAGTGCGGGTTGTTACTGGGGGACAGCCAAAATCATGGCTCGATGTCCGAAATCCAGTAGTATGTTTTGTTACTCGGGGACTTCGTCAAAATTCTGACTGCAGGTCCGCGGACAGGTTTCGAATCTCGCCACACCCCATCACCAAACTCGACCCAAAAGGGGGTAGGGTGTGTGGAAACAGTGCAGGGGACCCCTAAACCATGTGCAAATGAACCTGCACCTTGGGAAAGGCGCTGCGCACGTGAAGGAAGGCGCCACGGCGTGTGCGCGCCATGGAGGCGTTAGGCGTTTATGTGGTGGGTGAGACCTGCGCTTCAGCAAGCATAACTCCAGCTACGCTTGGCCAAATAGCGCACGGTTTGGTGCGTTGGAAAGCTCATGACTAGCCCTATAAATGTTTCTATCATGTTTATGTTAAAAAAATAACGAAAAACGACGTTCTTCCCTTCACAAACTGACTGTCTCTAAATTCCTACTCATATAGCGTGAGGCGACCAGAAAGCTCACGCTCAGTCTCAGATTCGCCCAAAACAGTAGACGTGAACCAATAGAGTCTATCAGACCAACGTCAGGACCGCATCCACACGGATCTCATCCTGACAAAGGGTCATGGGCCCACGGGTCTGAACGCCTCCAACGTTCACGTCTTCCGCAGGGCACGGGATCGTCATCTTGGACGTCGCCGTGAAGTTCTGAGAACTCGTTGGAGTAGCAGCTGCGCATATGGCATAGAAGGAGACGCAGCCCATTCAGAAGTATGCGGGTGGCCCGGGCTCTGGGCTATGGAGGTGGCAGTTTGAGCTGCACCTCTCGCATAAGGGGCTGCTGGACGTCATGTTGGGAAAGGAGGTGCTCACAGAGGCGACTCCTACGGACGCGGAGAAGCAGGCCTTCGAAAAGAAGAACACGGAGGCGCTCATGCTCCTGGTGTCCGGGATGGCCGATTTGCAGTGGGGGTACTTCCAAGGCTGCAAGCTGGCAGCCAAAGCTTGGCAAAAGCTCTGTGCCATCCACCAATCCAAGTCGCTCGCAAACAAAATCTTTGCAATGAAGTGATTCCTCACGGTGAGAATCGAGGAGGGAGATGATGTCATCTCCGCCATGCAGCAGATCGAGTCGCTCGCCTTGCAATGCAACGATTTGGGGTGGAAGATCGACAAGCAGCTGGAGGCAATGACCCTCCTCATGGCCCTACCTGACAGTTGGGGTCCACTCATCACCGTTCTCGGAGGATGGTCGGAGGACAAGCTCACCTATGGCGCGGTCGCAGAGTACATCCGCAACGAGGCGTAGCGACGGAGCTGCGGAGAGTCGTCGTCTTCCGCATCTGCCCTCGTCACCAAAACACATGGTGGCGGAAGTGGGGGCAAAGGAAGTGGCGGAAAGGGCGGCGGTAAGAAGGACGCCAAGAAAGGTGCATGCCGCAACTGCGGCAAAGAGGGCCATTGGGCTCGTGAGTGCCCGGAGGAGGCGAAGACCGGCGGCAAAAACCACAAGGGCAGGTCGCTCCTCAACGGCAACAAGAACTAATTTCTGAAGAAGGCCAACAGGCGGTGCCTGGATTCCGGGGCCGAGGAGCACACCCAAGTCGAGAAGGTGGGGTTCGTCACCTACGAGAAGTCATCCAAGTCAATGGTGGTCGCAAACGACAAAGTCGAGTCGGCGGCCGGCCAAGGCGACGTGGAGGTGGAAGTCGTGGTGGGCGGTAAGAAGTTGCTGTGCACAATCCGTGATGTGCAACACGTCCCCGGCTTGGCTGACATCATGAGTGTCAGCTGCTTGACAGACAAGGGGTATGAGGTGCTCTTCCGCAGGAAAGGCGTAGTGGTGCACATTGACGGCGACGGCAAGGTCGTGCTGGAGGCGAAGCGCGAGGGCAGTCTCTACATTGTGGAGACCAAGGTGGTCCCCGCGGCATCGGATGTAGCGGACTCGCAAGAGCGTGTCGTCAACATAGCCAAGGGAGGAAGCGCTGATCAGGAGCTTTGGCACCGACGGTTGGGGCATTCAGCGCCTGCAACCATTAAGGAGATGGCGAAGCGCGACATGGTGCGCGGCCTCGTCATCGACGATGCAGACGTGGCAACAGATGCAGTAGCACACAAAAAGTGTGAGCCTTGCATTTTGGGCAAGGCGCGGCGCAAGCCGTTCGACGAGAATGAGGCTCGCACAAAGGACTTACTGGAGGTCGTGCAAAGCGACGTGTGTGGACCGTTGAAAACACCATCAAACAGCGGCTTGGGATTCTTCGTCACCTTCATTGACGACTGCAGCAGAAAACTCTACGTGTACTTCATGAAGCGAAAGGGCGAGGTCCTAGACCGGCTGAAGGAGTACGTCGCAGCGGTGGACAGACAGACTGGCCGGAAGGTCAGAGCGCTACGCAACGACAATGGCGGAGAGTACGTGGTCTGCAGCGGGTGGATGAAGCAGCAGGGCATCAAGTGGGAACCCACTTCGCCATACTCGCCACAGTCCAACGGAGTGGCGGAGCAAGCGAAACAGACGCTGCTCAACATGGTGCGGACCATGCTTGTGGATGCGGGGTTGCCGCGAGGGTTCTGGGCAGAGGCTGTGCGTACAGCGAGCTACACCATCAACCTCACCCCAATAGCTTTGCTGAAGGACAAGGGCGGCTGGAAGAGGCCACAGGAGGTTTGGAGCGGGCGCAAGCCAAACGTGGTGCACATGAAGGTGTTCATGTGCAAGGCGCACGCGATGGTGCACACGGCGCAACAACGCGATAGCAAGCTGCAACCGCGGGCAAAGCCGTGCTTATTCCGAGGCTATGAGAGTGCGCAAAAGGCGTACCGGCTCTGGGACCCGCGCACACAAGAGATCATCCGCAGTCGTGACGTCGCGTTCGACGAGCAGGAAAACTTCAGCAGCAGCAGCAACGACATGAGCGTCGGGAACACTCCAAAATAGGGGGAGTGGTTCCAGCTCCTTGACTACGAGGAGGAGCCGGCGGACGCGGAGGTCGATGATGCGGCGTCGGAGCACGGCAGTGCAGCAGGTGCAGCAGCCGACGCGGAGGACTCCGACGACAATGCAGCTGGGCTGGAGATCCGGTGGAATGATCCGTCGAAGGAGGCACCGCGGGTGCCGAAGCGCACACTCCTGGCGGAGTTCGCGTCGGGCGTCAGAGAAAAATCCTCCGGACGTGCCGCCCGTCCGGTTGATGGTTCACCGGCGGAGGAAGAATCCTCGAGAAGCCGTCCGGTCGATGATTCACCGGAGCGGGCTGTGTCGGAATGATCGCAGCAGAGCGACGAGACGCTGCCAAGACTGCCGTGCCGCAGCGAGAGGCAGCGGAGAGCGGGGAATCATTTCGACGCAGGCACCGGTCGATTAATTGGCATGACGCGGTGCATGTTGGCTGCATCAATGGAACGGACGACCCTGCAAGAGGCGCTTGTGCGACCCGAGGGAGAGCAGTGGGACGCCGCCATCAAGTCGGAGTTGGCGTCCATTGCTAAAAACGACACGTGGCAGCTGGTTGACAGGTCGAAAGACGCCAAGGTCATCGGCTCCAAGTGGGTCTTCAAGACCAAGTTCACGAAGGAAGGAGTGGTTGACAAGTACAAGGCACGGCTCGTGGTGAAGGGGTACGCACAGCGTAAGGGCGAACACTACGATGAGACGTTTGCCCTCGTCGCCAAGTTTATAAGCATCCGGGTGACCCTTGCAGTGGTGGTTGCGAAGGACATGGAGCTCCACCAAATGGACGTAAAGACGGCCTTCCTCAATGGCATCATCGACAAGGAAATCTACATGGAGGTACCTGAGGGGTTGGAGGCGCCAGAGGGCAAAGTGTGCAAGCTGCGGAAATCCTTGTACGGGCTAAAACAATCGCCCCGATGCTGGTACCAACAGGTGGACATCTTCATGGCACAACTCGGCTTCAAGCGCTGTGAGGCGAATCACAGTGTGTACGTGCGACGTAGCAAGAAGCTCTATCAGATTGTTGCACTCTACGTGGATGATCTGATCTTGTGCTCCTCAGACCTGCCGAGCCTACAGCAGCTGAAAGAGCTGCTGAGCAGCAGGTTCTAGATGTCGGACTTGGGGGAGCTGGAGTTCTACCTCGGGGTGAGCATTACGCGATCCGGAGGGCGCGTACGCTTGAGCTGGGGCAGGCCAAATACGTGACCGAGTTGCTGAAGCGGTACGGCATGGAGGACTGCAAACCAGTGTGTAGTCCTGTCTCCACGACCTGTGAACTAAGTGCGGCAATGGCGCCGCAAACAAAAGAAGAGCGAGAGGATATGGCAGGGGTGCCCTACCAATCGGCAGGGGGCAGCCTCATGTACGCCATGGTGGCGACTCGACCGGACCTGGCCTACGCGGTGGGCCAAGTGAGCAGGTACGTGGCCGATCCAGGGCCACTACACTGGCAGGCGGTCAAGCGCATCCTCCGCTACCTACAGGCGACGCGGCACGCGCGCCTGAGGTTCGACGGCAAGGGGCGGGTAGACCCCTTGCGTCTGGTCTGCTACACGGATGCAGACTACGCTGGCGATGTGGACAAGCGGAAGTCCACATCCGGATACATGTTCTTCCTCACTGGTGCAGCGGTCTCGTGGTGCACCAGGAAGCAGGACTGCGTTGCCACCTCCACAGAGGAAGCAAAGTACATCGCGCTGGCCGAGGCGGTCACGGAGGCGGTGTGGCTCCGCAGGTTGCTCGGGGAGCTGGGCGTTCCGCAGCTGGAGCCTACGGTGGTGCAAGAGGACAACACCAGCTCCATCTCACTGACCAACAACCCGATGCAGCAGAGGAGGACAAAGCACATCGACATGCGTTATCATTGCGCACGGGACATGGTCGAGAAGGGGCAGGTGGTGCTGCAGCACTGTAGCACGCACAACATGCTTGCGGATTGCTTGACCAAGGCGCAACCCGCGGACCGGCACGCGATGATCGTGGCCAGAATTGGGATGACCAGATATGACGGGCTGGAGGGCGCAGCGGAAGATGAGTAAGAGCAAGCTAGAGCAGCGGGCATGGCAAGTGCAAGAGGGAGAATGTTGAAAAATTGCCCCTCCGCATGCCCAAGTGGCGCCGGGAGGCGCCGACGAGCCGCCAGATAGTGAAAACGCCGCTCCGGCAGATCTGGCGACTCAACAATTGCTCAGATCCTAAAATGGATGACTGCCGCTTGAAGGTGACAAGTCGTTTAATCCGGTGTAAGTTGTTTCGTCGGAATCGGTCAAGTATCGAGGGAGATATGGCCTTCCAAAGTTGGGGTGTGCGTAACGACTCAGGGAGCCGGCTGCGACTCAAAATCCGGTGGATAATCGACCAGATTGAGAAACAAAAACACCATCTGGAGAAATTGCTCCGGAAGGCCTGCCGAGGCGTCCGGTGAATAATCCACCTGATCAGGTGGATCATCCACCGGATCCAGTAGTGCGGGTTGTTAGTGGGGGACTTAGCCAAAATCATGGCTCGACGTCCGAAATCCGGTAGTACGCTTTGTTACTCGGGGACTTCGTCAAAATTCTGACTGCAGGTCTGCGGACAGGTTTCGAATCTCGTCACACCTCATCACCAAACTCGACCCAAAAGGGGGTAGGGTGCGTGGAAACAGTGCAGGGGACCCCTACACCATGTGTAAATGAACCTGCGCCTTGGGAAAGGCGCTTCGCACGTGAAGGAAGGCGCCACAGCGTGTGCGCGCCATGGAGGCGTTAGGCGTTTATGTGATGGGTGAGACCTGCGCTTCGGCAAGCATAACTCGAGCTCCGCTTGGCCGAATTGTGCGTGGTTTGGTGCGTTGGAAATCTCATGACTAGCCCTATAAATGTTGTGATCATGTCTATGTTAGAAAAAAACCGGAAAATGACGTTACTCCCTTCGCAAACTGACTGTCTCTAAATTCCTACTCATATAGCGTGAGACGACCAGAAAGCTCACGCTCAGTCTCAGATTCGCCCAAAACAGTAGATGTGAACCAATAGAGTCTATCAGACCAACGTCGGGACCGCATCCACGCGGATCTCATCCTGACAGCCCCTCCTACAGTTTACTCCTCCTTCCTCTAGCACATCCTCCTCTTCCCCTTCTACCCCGATAACCCCGACTCAGACATAGGATGTGGTAGCAATAGCACAGGGGAAGAAAGGAAGATGGAGGCGCGGTTCGGGCCAGCAACAGTCACAGCAGCAACAGTCATCAGGTGGTAGCAGTGGACGCTTTGTTCACTTCTACAACTATGGAGGTGCTCATCGCTACACCGAGTGTTAGGAATGCTGTCCTGCGTGCCCTAAACTACCTAAGTGTCCACGGCTGCTTAGTGGAAAGAGAATTCCAAGGGAGGTGTGTGCTTCGGGTCGCCACAACACCAAGAGCGCAGAATTCTGGCAGAATACAGATTGCGGAAACTGAGAAAAGCTGGGAATCATCAATGGTTTGTTATTTTAGAGAGATTACATCAGATTCTTATAGCCTGTGATATAAGCTTTCCAATGCATCCAAGCACGCCCGAAAGGGAGTAGATGAGCCCCTGCTACGGCCATTAGAGTAACCCATGGTGGAGCCGAGCCGCCCACCATACCCAGGAACGGGAGTGACGATAGGCGCTTGGACGGTGGCCTGTCGAAGCGCCCTTCTTGTCATCCCAACGTGGGGGGAGGCTCGCCCTGGTCCAGAAGACTATCCACATCCCTTTTTTTCATGGCCCATGTGCCCTTGGAGCTCATTGAAGTCGAACTCGGATCACTGGTGGAGGAATTAATCCGTCACCAATGACGGAACCCAGATTCCACCCACCTACCATCCGAACTTCGGATGGGGCTAACTTTCTGAATTCTTCACCAAATGGAGCAACTGAAAGCTCGAAACTGCATGGAAAAATGCAAGGAGTCTAAATCTGCAATTAGATCAGACATCCAACCACTCTCTAGTGTTCGAACCAGGAAAACGGCAAACGGCATCCATGGTAGGGGCACTTTTAACAATGAGTGTTAGCAGCCGCTCGACTGGGCACGGATCACTCACGGGCTTCAGGCTGCGCGTGCACTACAGTCTACATCGAGCAGCACATCCTCTAGGCATGTGGCGACCACGACTGCAGCAGTTCCCGCTTCATCACATGCGAGGAGTGGCGACCCGGATCCACGTGACCGCACCATCGCCAAGGTCCGTCACCTTCTGGCGCTTCGCTTTCACGGAGGTGCAAGTGTGTTGTCACAGCCGGGTGGTCAACAGACTATTCTTTCGTTTGTCCTTGTAGCTCGTGATGACTCGTGTGGGGGGGCACAACTGGCATGTGATCACGATGGGCCTGACAGTACCGATTGGATTCAGGAGTCTCACCTTTGTGCCCTTCGTCGTTCCCCCTTTCACGTTGCCCAGCGCCCGTCTGAGGCCGAGTATTCCATTGCCCGTTATACAGTGACGTCCTCCAGTTGTGATCCCGGTGGCACTTGGATCATTGATTATGGTGCCACTCATCACATGACTTGTCGGCTAAGTGACTTTGTTGTTCTCGATCCGATTACGTCTGTTCGTTCCGTCCGCACAAGCTTTGGTCTGTCCTTACCGGTCCAAGATGTTGGGATTGTGTGCTTCCATGGTCCATCTGGCCCCCTGTATCTTTTTGAGGTACTTTTTGTGCCTGATCTTGAGCTCATTTTGTTTTCAATGCATGTCAACACACTGATGGGACTCTCTGTGGAGTACATTGCAGATTCCGCGATGGTGACGGCTATTGACACCCGTAACGTTGTCCTTCGTGCCTCTGTTGTGGATGACATGTATCGCATCTCTCGGATATCTCCTCCTCCTTGCTCCCCCTCCCCTCCTACTCGTGTTTTTTTCACTGGTGTTCTATCAACTAAGCACCAGCAATTGCTTCATCGTCGTCTGTGTCATGTGGGCTTCGACAAACTGTTGAAGCTCATTCAGACACAGCCCACACTTGGTCTTGACGGGGCTTCTTTCGAGAAGCCGCCCAAGACCGACTGTCTCTTCTGCGCTCAGGGTAAGATGCATTGTTGCACCTACCCTGATTCCCATCCTTGCACCCTTTGCCCTCTCGAGTTAGTCCATTTGGACCTTCTCGGTCCTCTCCGTGTCCAGTCTTTGTCTAATTGGAGTCAATACGTCCTAACCTTGACTGATGACTTCACCCAGATGCGGTGGGTCTACATCCCGTACCAGAAGAGTGATGCCGCTCTTGCGGTTCGTCTATGGCTAGTGATGGCTGAGCGTCAATCCCGCCACATACTGCATACTTTCCGCTCGGATCGCGTCGGCGAGTTTCTTGGCGAGATGGACAGTTTCTTCACCGAGCATGGTGTTTTTCACCAGGTCTGCGCTCCTCCTACTCCTCAGCAGAATGCTATCTCTCAGCGTTGGAACCGCACTATGGAGGATGAAGTTTGCGTTATGCGATCTGAGTGCGGTCTCCCAGAGTCCTTCACCTTTGGAGGATTCACCTACATGACTTGGGTCTGGAACAGCCTCCTGCACGGTCCCCTTCCGGACCACGTTACAGTGTGCAAGCTCTGGTTTGGCCACCATGCTTAAAAACCAAAAAAAAAAAAAAAAAAGCCACCATGCTTTCCTATGCCTTGCTCGCGTCTCGGGGTCTTTGGCTTCTGTGTGGTACACCGAGGATCAACAGGGGTCCAAGGTCTCACCGCGGGGTAGCTTGTGTGCCTTCGTAGGCATCTCCCCACGGTCAAAGGCCTGGCGTTTTTGGGATCCTAGTTGTCATCGCATCGTTGAGTCACGCGACACGATCTTCTTTGAGTCTCTCACTTACTATGATCTAACATCAATCACGTCGCTGTCTGTCTCGCACACTCCCACGTGTGAGGTTTCTTGATGGATGGGGGAGTCTAAGCTTGCGAGCACCTCTTGCTCGGTTGATGTGCCCGTTTGAGCTCCCTCCACTTCTCGGTCTCTGGCTCTTGATGACCCAATGATCATCGCTATCGGCCCAGAGACCTCTCCTGCATAGCTGGCTTCTACCCCTTTTCCCTCGCACCCCACAGGTGCACATGCTCCTATACCTGTGTCCGCCAGTACTCCTGCCTCTGTGCGTGGTCCTACCTCACCTGCTCCTACAGTCACACCCGGTCCCATGTCTCCCATACATGCATCTCCTCGTATGGCATCACCAGCTCCTTTGTCTCACCCCTCACCAGCTGTGGTCGTGCCTGTCTCGGAGCCTGAGGTGCACCCCTCGAGCTCGGGCTACTCACGTGAGCCTGGCAGTCATCTTCGACCATTGGACTCCAAAGTCCATCGAGTGTCAGGCTTTGCACCCAGGGGCTCCACTCGCAGCATCGCAAGTGGCGATCCCGGCAGAAAGGCCCTAGGCCTAAATGTCCACACTGAGCACACAGAGGTACATCCAGCGTGCCTCGTTAGGCACAATCTTGTCACTTGCGAGTTTCATATTGCTTGTGATGCAGCAGCTGACCTTGTGGCCGTCACACCTAGCACTGAGGCATGTGCTCTTGCCTCGCAGAGCTCCCCCCTTATGGCACCTGACCCGTCACATTGTGGGAAGCTCTCTCATCACAAGATGCTGACTCTTGGCGTGCTGCCTACGAGGATGAGCTTCGTGCCATCCGAGAGCATGGAGTTTATGAGCTAGTCGACCTTCTACCTGGGAGGAAGGCTATTCAGGTCAAGTGGGTCTTTCGGAAGAAAGTAAAGCCGGATGGCTCACTCGAATGCCACAAGGCTTGCTTGGTCATCAAGGGGTACTCTCAGATCGAGGGCATCGATTACACTGACACCTTTGCCCCTCTCGGCCGCATGACCTCAGTTCGATCTCTGTTTGGTGTAGTGGCTCAGCATGACTGGGAATTGCACCACATGGACGTGAACAATGTATTCCTCCACGGTTCTCTGGATGAGTAGATTTACGTGGCTCAGCCACCTGGCCTTGAGGACGGTGACAAGGTCTGGCGCTTGTGCAAGTCCTTGTACGGCCTCAAGCAGTCTTCTCGGTGTTGGAACCAGGAGATTACCGGTACCCTGACTCGTGCGGGATATGTACAGAGCGAGGCAAATCACTCTCTCTTTAACCGACGGACGCTTGAGCGGTTCACGGCCATCCTTGTCTATGTGGATGATCTTCTAATCGTGTCTCCTTCCATGGAGTTCGTGAAGGAGGCCAAGGTTGTCCTCCAGACTGCCTATAGGATGAAGGACCTAGGTCCTGTAGTGATGTTTCTTGGCATGGAGATTGTGCGAGATCGTAGACGTCGGACACTACTGCTGCATCAGGCCCGATACGTACATGTTGTGGGGGAGCGCTTCAGTGACCTCCTTGGCATAGTGTCCACGGCCTCCACACCTCTCACACATGATGGACAGGATGCCCTGAAGGTGGAAGATCCCACAAAGTTGGGGGAGATAGTGGATGTGACCTTGTACGTCCGTCTCATCGGATCTCTAATGTACCTGGTCACTACTACACGCCCGGACATCGCCTTCGCCATCAACCTCCTTGCACAGTTTTCGCAAGCTCCATGCGCTAGAGCCCTTTAGGCGGCTGTGCAAGTGGTGCAGTACGTGGTCTTTACACCGTACCTTGGACTTTGCTTTCGCCGACAGTGTTCGGTGGTCCTTGACGGCTACACCGAAAGCGACTGGGCTTGGAGTAAAAATGGACGTAGTCGCACCGGCTATGTGTTCCTTCTCGGTGGTACCGCTGTGTCCCAGTGCAACGGGAAGCAGGGCTGCATTGCACGTAGCTCATTGGAGGCAGAATATGTTGCTCTAGTAACCAGTCATAGCGTTCAGCTTGAGATCCTACATGTGTAGGTTTAGACAGCGTATCGTTCTCATTTGTCTGCACGGAGTTACGGCCAAAACAGTGTTTTTGGGTCGGTTTTGGGATAGACCTTTCACTGTTTCGTGCGACACCCACTGTGCGCCACCGCAAGTGTTTATGCTATGGACCTGCCATTTGTTATCTCTCTCTGCAAGTACCATTGAAGCATTGTGACACTTTGACTTGTGTCTCCTAGCCAGACTCTTGCCGTTGTGTACATGACCTGTGGCTGTTTTCACCGTTTGACCAGGCAGTGACGCCTATTCAGCAACTTTGTTGCTAGGAAGCTTTCACGCATCTTCTCATGGCACCAGAGCGGCGAGACAGTTCTCGCCGAGTTGCATAGCAGAGATGCAACAGAGCAGAAAAAGTGAGCGTCACTGCTGCACCCGATTCATTGGGACTTGTAGACGTCACCCAACTACCGTCAACATCATCCGCCTTCAGCATGTGATAATGTAGCAGCAACAGCAATCGTTAGTAGCAGTAGCGCCAGGCAGCAACCACCAATGCCTGGTGGCATTGGCGCTAGCAACAGTAGCAGCAATAGCAATCAGCAAGCAATGAGCGGCGAGTGGCAAGCAGCCAGCAACAACAACAACTAGTAGCGTACAACAACAGCATTATTGAGCAACAGAAGTAGTAGCAAGCATCAACAGCAGCAACAGCAGCGTAGCACAGCAACAGCGTAGTAGAGCAATAGCACAGCAGCAGCGCATAGCAACAGTAGCGCGCAGCAGCAGCAGCGTGCAGTAGCGTCGCAGCACAGCAGTAGCGCACGGCGGATGTCACAGTTTAACAAGCAGCTGCGCTAGAGGCACCGGCGTAGCAGCAACAACAGTCGAGCGGAAACTACTGCAGAGCTTCCGCACGGTTGCCACGGAGGAGCCACCCCTTGCGTGGTGGGGCAACAACCGCGAGGACTAAAAAAGAAAATAAAACTGTGTCGACATCAGCGTTTTCCTTGCTGACATCATCAGGTCCGTGCTGACGGGAACAAACCCCTGCTGACATCAGCACTTGCTTTGGTCAAACGTTTTGGGTCGGAAAGTCAACAATTGACAGCATTTGGACTTCTCAAGAAACACTTACAGTTCTGCAATCTGACCAGTTTGACATCCCGGCCCATACTGAGCGTTGACATGGCTCTGGTTGGAGACAAGGGTAACGGACCACTAGATCCCTCTTTCTCCTCTTCAAGGGTCATGAGCCCATACTCACAGGCTACTGAGGACCTACGAAGCT
Organism: Penium margaritaceum; assembly: GCA_023375785.1. Classification (NCBI taxonomy): domain Eukaryota; kingdom Viridiplantae; phylum Streptophyta; class Zygnematophyceae; order Desmidiales; family Peniaceae; genus Penium; species Penium margaritaceum. The sequence continues at coordinate 50,646 of SZWC01007547.1, forward strand.
AGCAGGATGAGATGCGTTGTCTGTAGCAGTAGGAGACTGACGCCATCCATACGCTTATTGAGCTTCTTCGTGGTTTGTGAACGGCCCCATGGCAGGCCTCCGAGGGAGTCGGCGGTGTCATACCCTCTGCACAACATTCAGCATCTCCACCAATGACCAGAGCAGGACGCGTCTTGCCACCTCTTGATCCTTGGGATGAGGACCGTGACATGCCAAGTATGGAGGATGGCACTCATGAGAGCAAGATTTGCTTGCTGCAGGAGCAGCTCCGCCAGCTTCAGACGAGTTCTCGCCCCCCACATATGGGTCCCTTTTCCCGGAGAGCGATCCTTGCCCGATCCTTGCCCGGACGACTTTCCTCGTCCCGGTGTCTTCCCCATCCCTCATCTTTCTCAGCCTGTGGTTGCTCTTCCTACGGAGCGGCAACCCAAGGACTTCAAGACACCGCCCCCACGATATGTCAGCAAGGATGGCTTTCAATGCTGGGAGATTCTTTTCAAGGTCTAGGCTAATTCAGAGGGGGTATGATCCTACTATCACAGTCTGTACCAGATTACGGATCACGCACAGGTGGTGACAGCGGCCGAGGCAATGCACAGACTCCATTATGCCATGCCGCTCGAAACCGTTGTGGAATTTTGCCTGTTCCTTGGAGAGGCTGGAACAGGCGCGGGTGCTGATCCACATTAGGGCTGGGACCAAGCATTGTCCCTGCGTGTTATAGAGACACACGCCACCCTTTGTACACACGGCTCACATTCAGGCCTTTCACTCCCTTCATGAGGGACCTGTCAAGCCTGCAGCCGATTACTGGTGGTGGGCCATGCGCATCTACACGCGCCTTAGGACCTCAGGAGGTACAAAGTTGTGGGTGCTCCGCATGCTCATGCTTGGATTTCGTCTTACGCACACAGATATCTTCTCGGGGTACAGTGACGCCACGCTCAAGCCCTTCTCCACGTCCCTTTAGCTTCTTCCTTGGGTGCATCAGCTTTTCCTCCAGGTGACTTCCGCCGATGAGGCAACTGTGGCCCATCTCGAGAGTCCCCTTGCTGTAGCGGTCATTGCATTGCCACCGACGCCCTTCTACTAGTCCGCTCTTCCATCCTCTGGCACATCCTCCTCTTCCTCTTCCACCCCAATTACCCCAACTTGGACGCAGGGTGTGGCAGCAGTAGCTCATGGAAAGAAGGGAAAAAATAGGCGCGGTACGGGCCTGAAGCATTTGCAATAGCAGCAGCAGTCACAGCGCGGTAGCAGTGGATGTACTGTTCACTACTACAGCTGTGGAGGCGCTCATTGCTACACCGAGTACCAGCAGCTGCTCGACTGGACGCGGATCACTCGCAGTCTTTAGACTACACATCCACAGCAGTTCCCTCTTCCCCACCGGCGAGCACTGGCGACTCGGACCCACGGGAGGTATGGTTAATTGTGGCCATTTCATACACTCCCTTTTTGGTGTGTGCCTTTAGTGTGATCTCTTCAAAGGGTGTTCTTTTTGCCAATGCCTACACGTCTTGACTAGTGTACCGGAGGAGTGTGCCTTTTGTCTTATGAGGCCAAAACGTTCTCTTCTTAGGATGGACCCCAATGCGTGGGGCTAGTGTATGTGGCAAGTGCGTTCACTTATCATATAAAAGTACAGTAAGAGCGCACTCAGTGTGCTACTTTGTCTTATGCATCCAAGTGAATCTTAGCTTTTGTCCTGTATGGCCAACTGATTCTCTTGTTAGGTTGGACCCTAGTGCGTGGGGCTAGTGTATATGGCCAGTGCGCTCAGTCACCATACAAAAATACATGAAGAACGCAATCAGTGTGCTCATTTGTCTTATGTATCCAAGACTACCTTGATTGTTGTCTCACATGGTTAGAAAATTCTCTTCATACGAAGGACACTAGTGCGTGAGGCTAGTGTATGTGACAAGTGCCCTCACTCACCAAATAAAAGTACACCAAGAGTACACTCAGTGCGTTGATTTGTCTTATACTGTGCATAAATGTTTTTTACGAAGGCAATCCTTGAGGTAAAACTGTCTTCCGTTGTTTCTTATAAAATTACATATTTTTATTCAAAATTATGGAAAATTGATGTACTGTGGGAATGTTTACCTGATTTTGAATGGAGTAATATGTCTGAAAACTGATTAAAAAATGTTGAGCAGCGCATAAAAGGCCGATTGTTTTGTTTCATCTGGATTTTGGAGACTTTGACAGCTTTCATGAACCCTGTGACGTAAACATGCTCCAAGATTCCGTATGTTGTATCTACGTAGTAAAACTCAAACGCAGGTCACGTATGTCGTTTCTTCATATACTTTTTTGGTTCGCTAGTGTGAACTGTCTGGTCGATCACTCCGAGCACCTTTTTGTTCTGAACTCAACGACTGCTTACTCGTCGACGATAGTGTACTTTTGTTGTCATAGCCAGCTATGACATGAGAGCTTCTTCGCTTCGGTACTTGCAAGGTGGTCTAGAGATGGTCCCAGTGTAAGGGGGTAGTGCATGTAGCGAGTGCACTCGAAATGAGTGTGAAAGTTCACTTATCACGCACTCAATGTGCGACAACCTCATTCTGAAATGGGAGCATTGCGAGGATAAATCTAGCATTTCAATAAGCAAAACATCGGGGTTTTCAGTATAAGATTGACATGGACAAAAAGCAGACGTATTTACTGCGAGGTTCGATACCCGAACTGGAAAGTGCCAACGTAGGTCCCGTTCTTCATATGTTCAGATTGAAGATACCATATTGAAAACGTCACAAACATTAGCGGAAAAAGAAATGTTCCAAAGACAGCATTCTCTGTAGATATCTTGCCGTGGAAAAAAGGAAAGTCTCCGACCGTCGATTGGATGTTTTTGTCAAAAATCACACTGTCCATCTATGTACATTTTCTTCTTAAAGAGAGAAAGACGCCGAATCCTCTCAAAAAAAAGTCTAACAATGCCTGCGATGATCTTTGTTATGTTGCCGAAGGAATCCCTAGCTCAGATGTTTTGCTTTAACTATTCAAAACATGTTGCTGTCAAGAAGTGTGTAGAAATGTGTTTCGATACGCAAAAACGGGTCATGGAAGACATGACTTTTCTTTCTCGCTAGGTTTAAATGCCTGCTCGACAAGAAACGAAAAATGATGTTTTCGTTCTGAATCATTTGTTTGACAAACCAGGTGGCAATCCTCGCAAACAATGTTGAGTTCTCGATAAATAACATCGCAAACTACTGCGAATAGAAACTGTACAGCACCGTACACTTAGTGTGTGATGAGTGCACTTTGTCACACAAATCGAACACACTAACCCATTTGCACTAAAACTCGTACTAGGGGGTCTTAGAATCGGGACATGCTCCTCTTCAGACTTCCGACGGCAATGAGGTCAGTGAGACGACAGGCTATCCTGATTTCTGCCAGCAGATATTGACTGCCGTCAGTCTTCAACGCGAGACAATGTCTCCGATCGGCCACTCGATAGGGCAGAACTTAGGACGCGCTGGATACCCCTGAGCGAGAACGATCAATGTCTTAGACAAATGACTTCAAGCTACTAGTATATGTCTTGTTACGATGGATCTTTAATACAAACATATCACAATCGGTAAACAGAAGACCAGTATAGATCATCGACTAATACATTTTTCTTTTTTTTCTAGAATGAAGCACAAACCAAAACAGTCATGAGAAAAAACAATGTGAATCAAGATAGAGAGGGAGGGATCAAGAATCAGATATATGTATATATATATATATATATATATATATAGAGAGAGAGAGAGAGAGAGAGAGAGAGAGAGAGAGAGAGAGAGAGAGAGAGAGAGAGAGAGAGAGAGAGAGAGAGAGA
>SZWC01007547.1:54655-121450 GCA_023375785.1 Penium margaritaceum
AGAGAGAGAGAGAGAGAGAGAGAGAGAGAGGGAGAGAGAGAGAGAGAGAGAGAGAGAGAGAGGGAGGGAGGGAAAGGTATGGGAAGGGTTAAATGGGCAAAACAAAGGAGAGACAAGAATTGAGGGGGGTATAGAAACAAAGAAGGGAAGAGAGGGATAAAGAGAGGGAGGAAGAGGGAGAGTGAGAGAGAGATGTGGAGAAATAGAGAAGGATGTACATAGCGCTGAGAGGGACAAAGAGAGTAGAAAATATAGACAATGAACAAGATCACACTACTTGTGTGCACCCGTTGTAGAGTGCATGGTGTTCGTGCATGGGGTTGGAGCGCACTAGTGGAGTGCACAAGAAACATAGTGCATGATTTCCCACCATTGACCATGTATGCCGTGTGGTTCATAGATTGTTTGTTCGTCTGTTCTTGTAGGTCATGCTGACTCGTGTGGGTGGCGCAACTGGTATGTGATGATGATGGGCCTGACAGTACCGATTGGATTCATAAGTCTCACCTTTGTGCCCTTCGTCGTTCCTCCTCACCTACTGCTTAGCGCTTGTCTGAGGCCGAGTGTTCCATTGCCTGTTGCATAGTGACGTCCTCCTGTCATGATCCTAGTGGCACCTGGATCATCGATTCTTGTGCCACTTTGACCTGTCGTCATAGTGACTTCGTTGTCCTTGGTCCTATTGCATGTTTTTGCTCCGTTTTCACAGGCTCTGGTCAGTCATTGCCAGTCCAGGGTGCTGGATTTGTGTGCTTTGATGGTCTGTCTGGCCCCCTGTATCTTTCCGAGGTGCTTTTCGTGCCTGACCTTGAGCTTAGCTTGCTTTTTGTGCATGCCTGCACACTGATGGGACTCTCTGTGGAGCACACTCTAGACTCCGTGAATGTGACCATTGTTGATACTCGTTTCATTGTTCTTCATGCCACTGTTGTGGGTGATCTATATTGTGTCCCTCGGATCTCTTCTTCTCCCTGCTCCCCTTCCCCTCCCGCTTATGTGTTTGGCACTGGTGGTATTTTTGCTAACCACAAGCAACTGCTTCATCGTTTCCTATGTCATGTGGGCTCCGACACTGTATCCAAGCTCATTCACACACAGCCTGCACTCGCTATTGATGCAACCTCTTTTAAGAAGCCGCCAAAGATCCATTTTTTGTTTTGCGCTCAGGGTAAGATGCATCACTGCACCTACACTGACTCCCGTTCTCGAGCTCTTCACCCTCTTGAGTTGGTCCATTCGGACCTTCTTGGTCCTCTCCTTGTTGAGTATTTATCTGATCGGGACCAATACGTCCTGACCCTTACTGATGACTTCACCCGGATGCGGTGGTCTTACAGCCTGTGCCAGAAGAGCGACGCTGCTCTTGAAGTTTGTCTCTGGCTAGTGATGGCTGAGTGTCAGTCCCGTTACACGTTGCATACATTCTGCTCGGATGGCGACTGCAAGTTTCTTGGCGAGATGGACAGTTTCTTTGCTAAGTACGTGGTTTTTTACCAGGTCTCTGCTCCTGCTACGCCTCAGCATAACGGTGTCTCTGAGCGTTGGAACCGCACCATGAAGGATGCGGTTCGTGCTATGTGGTCTGAGTGCGGTCTCCCGGAATTCTTGGCATTTGAAGAATTCACCTACATGACATGGGCCTGGAACCGCCTCCCGCACGGTCCCCTTCCGGACCACGTTACAGCGTACGAGCTCTAGTTTAGCCACCATGCCAATCTGCGTCTTGCTCGTGTCTGGGGATCCGTGGCTTTTGTGTGGTACACCAAGGACCATCAGGGGTCCAAGGTCTCCCCACGTGGTCACTTGTGTGCCTTTGTGGGTGTCTCCCCGTGGTCAAAGGCCTGGCGTTTTTGAGACCTCGCCTGTCGTCGCATCGTTAAGTCCCGCGACGCGCTCTTCCTTGAGTCTCTCACCTACCGTGACCTGACCTCCATGATGTCAATGTCCATCATGCATGTTCCTATGTGTGAGGCTTCTCAACGGATGGGGGAGTCTAGGCCTAGGAGCACCTCTCGTCCGGCTGATGTGTCCGTTCGAGCCCCCTCCACTTTTCCGTCTCCAACTCTTGATGACCCACGTATCATAGCTGTCGGCCCAGAGACTTCTCCAGCCGAGCTTGTCTCTACCCGTGTTCCCTCGCACCCCACATACACCCATGATTATGTATCCATGTCCACCAGTACTCCTGTCTCTGTGCATGATCCTGCATCTACTCCTACTGCTACACCCAACCCTGTGTCTCTTGTCATTTCACCAGCATCTCCTCACACTACATCACCTACCCCTTTGCTTCAGTCCTCACGAGATGTGGTCGTGCCTGTGTCTAAGCTTGAGATAAGCTCCTTTAGCCCAGGTTACTCGCGTGAGCCCGGTGGTCGTCTTTGACCACCAGTCTCCGGAGTCCAACGAGTGTCCGGTTTCGCACCGAGGCACTCCACTCGCAGCGTTGCGAGTGATGATCTCGACACGAAAGCCTTAGGCCTGAGTATCCGCACAGATCACACAGAGGTACATCTAGCGTGCCCTGTAGGGCAGGATCTGGTCACTCTCGAGTTTCGCATCACTTGTGATGCACCAGCTGACCTTGTGGTCATCAGGCCAGGCTTTGAGGCGTGTGCACTCGCCAGTCAGAGCTCTCCCTTGATGGTGCCTGATCCGGGCACACTAAGGGAAGCTCTCTCATCAGAGGATGCAGACGTCTGGCATACTGCTTGCGAGGATGAGCTTTAAGTCATCTGAGAGTACAAAGTTTACGAGCTAGTCGACCTTCCGCGTGGGAGGAAGACTATTTTTGTCAAGTTAGTTTTTCGTAAGAGAGTGAAGCCGGATGGCTCACTGGAATGCCACAAGGCATGCTTCGCCGTCAAAGGGTATTCCCAGATTGAGGGCATCGATTACACGGACACATTTTCCCCTGCAAGTTGCATGACCTCGCTCACGCTATTTTTGGTGTGGTGGCTCAGCATGATTGGGAATTGCACCAGATGGATGTGAACAATGCGGTCCTCCATGGCTCTTTGGATGAGGAGATTTACGCGGCTTAGCCACCAGGCTTTGAGGAAGGTGACAAGGTTTGGCGCTTACACAAGTCCTTGTACGGACTCAAGCAGTCTCCTTGGTGCTGGAACCACAAGATTACAAGCTTTCTGACACGTGCGGAATGTGTAAAGAGCGAGGCATATCCCTCTCTCTTTCTCCGACGGTTGCTTGAGAGGTTTACCGCCATCTTGCTCTATGTGGACAACCTTTTGATTGCGTCCCCCTCCATGGAGGCCATGAAGGAGGCCAAGGCGTTCCTCCAGACTGCCTATAGAATGAAGGATCTTGGTCATGCAGCGGTGTTTCTTGGCATGGATATCGCGTGAGACCGCAGACGTCGGAAACTTGTACTGCATCAGGCCTGATATGCATGTGTTGTGGGGGAACATTTCAGTGACCTCCTTGGTGCAGTGCCCATGGCCTCCACACCTCTCACACCTGACAGGCAGGACGCCCTAAAGGTGGACGATTCCACACAGCTGGGGGAGACAGTGGATGTGACCTTGTACCTCTGTCTCATCTATGGTATAGCGGGAGGACCAATTCGGCCCTCCCACCTTGCAGTAGCGAGGGGGTGCTTCGCAACCACCCCTCACTTATGCGAGGGCTGGCCGGCGGCCAGCCACGTGTTGGCCGCCGGCCGGCTGGCGGCTGGCCCGTTGGGTGGCCGACGGCCGGTAAGATGACCGGCTGTCCACCCACCGGCAGGCTGCCAGCCGCCGATCGAGGTGGTGGTTCAATCGGCGGTCAAGAGGCCATGAGGGCCTTGAGGGCAAGGATTGTGGCCTTGTGTCCTTGTCTTTTCTTGCCCTCCTTGTCAGCGAGAGCGAGCGAGGACGAGGGACAGGACTGAGAGAGAGTGACGTGAGAAAAAGCAAAAGCGTCGGCACAAAACCTTCAATCGTGCCTTGCACGCGACGATTTTGCACAAACGCATAAAAAATGAAACTCGAGTTAGTTTAGGTCAAACTACGAGTTTCAAAACTGGAGAACTCGTGCTAACTCACGAGTTCAAGGTAATACCCCCTCGTTTTGGACCCAGAAGGAGGGGGCGAGGTAAAACATAAATGGGCCTCCAAAGACTTGAAGTATTCAAGTCTCCTTGCAGGGGTTGTTGATGAGGATTTCCCCAAAGATTGATACACAAGGGAGAACCCCTTGAGTGAGGTGTAGACGCCATTTTGCAAATTTGACGACGACCCAAGTGCAGGAGCTGGAGACACAGATGTTAGATTCGTTTTCAGAGCAGGTTGACCCTCGTGGTTAAGTGTGCAACAGTTCCGGCAGCTACAAGAGATATAAAACGCCGAGAGCAGCTGCAGTAGTACTAGAAATGCCAGAGAGGGGTAGGGGCTTAAAAATTAAACATTTCAAGCACTGTAAATCGCATTGGGAAGCTTTTGGGGAGCTCTAATGTTTTTCTGCCAGCTCCTATAGTCTTCTCCCACGCGTGAGGGGACTAAGTGAATTTTTCTTCGACGGGATGGGGAGGGCCCACCCCCAAACCACCAATTTTTCCCCTTGTCTCAAGGCTCCCTCTCCTCCTCTTAAATTAAAAACTGTGGCAAGACCCTTGCCTAATACTAGGGACTTGCAGGACTTGAGAGAAAAAGAAAGAAGAGGAAGGTGCCACTTTGAGAATTCTTGGCGGCCGCCACATTGCCGTGGAGCACATGGAGTGCACCTCCAAGGAGACACAAGGCGTGCCAAGAGAATGCAAGAATAGGCCAAGGAAGACCAGAAGACAAGAAGAGAAAGAAGAAGACAGGATTAGTGAGGAGGGAGCGTGTGGGGGTGCAAAATCTTCATTGGATTTGACCTCTCCTTCTCCTCACCTTTTTGAGCTGTGCTCAAATTATTGTAGCTTCTTGATCTTGTCTTTGCTTTGTTTTTCTTGGCTCTTTAGCTTGCCTAGTGCTGTGTGTCATGGCTTAGGGTTGTGCTTAGAATTCACGTGATTGTGCCGACCGTGGTGGCGTAGAAAAACATTGTTTTTCTACCACGTGGTTGTGCCAATCGTGGTGGCCTAGAAAGATAGAAGTGACTTGTATAATTGCCTCACCTATTATGAGAGGAAGGTGAATTTGGGAGGCGACACCTCCCTGAGGTCATGGGGTGATCACAACAGTCACAACGGTCTTCGCGTGCTAGTTGCACAGGTGACAGAATGACAAGTGCTGGACCATCCAAGACCAACAAAGGTAATATGGTGACGGCGTCACCACACGCCCTCGGCGGACTCCAAGTCTTGGGAGCTGTCACTACGAGCATGGTTGCCAAACCAAAGGCAAGCGTACCGGCAAAGGCAACCGGCGCCAACCTCGGCGACACCAAGAAGCATGCGGATGCTAGAAAAGTGCTTGACGAGCACGTCAAGGTACATGTGGACAATCCTCACGAGACAGATGACACGCTCGAGGAAGACCACCCGAGCGTGGATCCCAAGGAAGAGCAGGACTTCAACAATGGCAAAGGCAACAAGGATCGTGATCATCTCCATCATCGTGTGGCTAATTCAAGCTGGTCGCTCAAGAAGGGCAAGACGCCTGCCGGATCGCCTGAAGCTGCCGATAGCAGTGAGGCTGCCAACAATAGCAAAGGCGCCAAAAGCAGCCATACGGAAAAATCCCGCGAGCACAAGCCGGACAACATCGTCGCAAAAACAATTTGCAACGACCGCCAAAGGCTTGCTGAGTTGGCTCCCGAGGCGGCGGGCCGACTCAAAATCACCACCGACGGTGGAGGTGCGGCACCACTAGGAGGATTGGGGGCGGTCCCCCCTTCCTACGATGTAGCCGCGATGGGATAGACTAACGCCCACTCGAGAGTCGTCGCTGAGGACAGCCTCCCCCAGAAGGTGGGACTCCTTGGTGGCATGTACGCAAAACTGTACCCTCCTGCACTGGGTAAAAGTGCACGAACAATGCGAGGCTATGGAAGTTATCACAATGCTCTAACGGCATCAGAGCTGAAGTTAGCGTTTGCCAACCTGCTGGCCTATGTCGGGCAAAGCATCACAGAACTCGACCGTGATCGCCAGTATCAGTGCTTGGTTGCTCATGAGGCAAGCTGCCGATGCGTCCACCTTAACAAGGCGTTGCAGAGCGTGACCCAGGTTAAGATACAGCAACAATTGTAGTGGGCCGTAGGTGCTGATACCACCGCCGGTTGCAGTGACAACTTACCTACCTCAACAACGTCGAGGCCAATCATGAACACATTCTTCCTATATAATGTGAAGATCTTTCGGAAGGGCGTGAAGCTGACCAACTGGCTGAATCGTATGGAGCACGTCCTACGTGTCCATAAGGCACCACTCGGTCGATGGGACAACCTCGCCACGATGCGACTTGAAGATAAGCTCTTAAGTATGTGGTCAAGGAGTGGGGTGCGCAGCAACCACACCTAGTGTGGTAGCCCATGCCGTGGGAGACCTACGTGATCATGTGTAAGAAGTGTACCTAGCGTGAGGAGGCACAACGTGCCTTCCATAAAATCAAGGGCTCCGGGAAGCTAGGTAGCTCGCTCAAAGCTTACTTTAGTGAGTTCACCGCACTCATGGAGGAAGTCGAAAGCTTCATCGAGGGCGATGGAACCCAGACCTTCAAGTGTCTGGAGTGCATGTTGCTACAGGAATTGCGTGATGGTCTGGCTAGGGAAAAGCTGAAGAAAAAGACCATCACGACGGCAACTGGCCAAGCTTGGACAAGCTGGAGGGCGTTGCGCGACTACATGAGCGAAGTGTTTCCCGCGAACCCAAAGCACTGCTCTGATGTACGGCTAAATCCGCGTGCACAGCAAGGCCGTGACATGCGCATGGACGTTGCAGGGGCTGGTGCGTCAGCCGGATAGTGAGGCGGGGCCAAGGGCAATCAAGGTGCAAACCCTCTAGCCAAGAAGACTGGTGGGCACAAGGCCCCCAACAACAAGCGCAGACGCGACAATGACGAGTAGCAGGCGGCGCGCGAGCGTCGCAACGCAGCCTTTTGAGATGGGATCTGCCAAAACTTCATGCAGCCTGGCCACTTTAGGGTGTAGTGCCATGAGGGTGCTGGTGGTGGGCAAGAGGCCGTGACGTTGGTTGTAGCTATGGCACCTCGTGTAGATGGTGCAGCATGAGGCTGCGGACATGGTCGTGGACAAGGCCGTGGTGGTGGCAATGGGATCGGCCGTGGTAACGGACAACGCCGTGGGGCGGCTTTTCCCCACCCCTTAGTGACATTAGTGGGGACAACTCAGGGGTAAAACTAGATCAATGTTGTGTGTTGTTGTGTTTTCAGATGAGGATATTAAACAATTTAATTTTTTGACCAGTTCAAATTTCTCTATTGTTTTCTCACCTCTTGTTGAGACTCATTCTACTCTTACTGACCGACATTGTCCACTAAACCTTGTATCTCCATACGAGGTGCATGAGCATACATGCTTAGCGGTGGCGACACCAACCACTATACAAGATTTGTGCAACGCGATGTTTGAATCAAACTATTTTAAAAAGATAAGTTGAATCACATTTGCGATACCTTTGGTCGACAATTTTGACCTAGTCAAATTTTATGACTGGAAGGTACTAGCAGAATTTACGTGTGCTCATAAGATGTGGAATCAAGAAGGTGAATCATGGGAGCTGCGGCGTCCGCCGTATAGATTCCATGTTTATCACAAACTTGGCTTGCCATCGTCGAGCCTGTTCACTCGGAAGAGTGGAGGCAACGCGATGATGCAGTTCAAAGGACACCTAGCTGGTGTTCCCATGAACGTACTGGCTGACACTGGAGGAGATGACTCCTTTGTTAGCCTCAGCTCTACCTGACTGGTTGGCCTGAAGTACAAGCTATCAAATGGTACAGTTGTCTTTGGTGACAACCGTACGGTACCGGTGATCAGTGCCTGTACAACAAAAGTTTATATTTAAGGTTACGCACTGAGTGTCACATAGAAGGTACTCAACCTTCTTGACCCGTTTGAAGGGGTGCTAGACAATCCTTGGCTCCATGAAAACAAGGTTCTAATGTGATTTGAATCAAAGCATTGCATCCTCCAAAAGAGACAGCGTCCCTTTACGATGTTTCTGAGTACGGAATTGTCACTGACCTAACTTAAGGTCCATGGTAACTTGTTTGCGATGTAGGTCAAGAGACGTTTTTGACAAGGTTGTTGATACTTACTGGCTTTGATATAGAAAATGGAGGACAACATGAAGGAAGATACGGTACAGGAGATCAAATCTCTATTGGCAAAGGTTTCAAATGCATTCCAAGGCCCACCAGCTAGGCTTCCACCACAACAAAACATGAGCCACACAATTCTGCTGCAATCAAAGACAATTCCTCCGTTCAGACCCACGTACCACCTCAGGCCAACAGAGAGGCAAGAGGCCAAACGCAAAATCAAACATTACCTTTCAAAGGGGTAGATCAAGCCAAGTAGTTTGCGGTATGGTACGCCTATCATTTTTGTGAACATTAAGGATGGTGGTTTATGCATGTGTTTGGACTACCAGGCGCTGAACAAGCTGACGGTGACAAATAGATTCCCTTACCGCGGATCAAGGACCTGTTTGATCAAATCCAAGGGGAAAAGTTCTTTTCATCCTTGGATTTGTCTTAAGGGTACCATCAAATCCGCATTACGGAAGATGATGTCCCCAAAACCACGTTTTGAATGCACACGAGACACTATCAGTTCCACGTTTCATGCTTTGGGCAAACGAACGCCACGGAAACATTCCAAGGAGAAAAGAACCAATTGCTTGCCAAGTAACTCGGCCAGTTTGTCTCGGTTTACCAAGACAACATCCTATTTTTCTCCTATGAAGATGACAGTCATGTTTGAGCGAATACCTGAGTTGATTCTCGTTCACGTGGAAACATTGGCTAGGACACATGAACGTGACCGATCCACTAAGCTGACAGCTTGTGGAAGTTAAAGCAACCACCGATGTCAGTGGGTGTTTTATGGCCATTACGACAGCAAGAGTGAAAACACCAGACCCCCCTACACCTCAGTGGCAACCACCTTGAGAGATTATCCACTACAATAGTTTTGTAACCATGATTTGGGTGGGTTGCGTGGATTCTTGGTTTCAAGAATCTCAGAATCTAGACAAGTACGGATTGGTGGAAGCCGTAGGAGCATTCTGGCATGGAGAACCAGTTGTTGTGTAGGACTCGACAGACCTTCGAGCAAAGATTATCTCCCAATTTCATGACCCGCTGGTCGCAGGTCATATGGGACCTTGAAAGAGTGGACAAGCACTCTCGGACCACTTTTGGTGGTCTGGATGGAGTATCAATGTTTCTAAGTATTGCATAACATGCGATCTATGTCTTCCGAATGAGGCTAGTAACAAAAAGCTTGCTGGACTCCTCCAACAGCTTCCCATTCCTGAGACTCCATGCGACTACGTCAGCATGGATTTCATTACTGGTCTTCCGGACACAGACCGTGGCCTTGATTCAATATTAGTGTTTGTGGATCTTCTGATGAAGATGACATACTTCATCCTTAGAACCACTAATAGGAAGGAAGAGAAGACCGCTCGTCTCTTCTTTGAGGATGTGGTAAAGTACAACAGCTTGCTATTGCGCATCATCTCCGATCAAGATAAGAAATTTGCTAGTAAGTACTAGCAAAAGATGCATGAGTACTTCAGCAGTAAGTCGCAAATATCGACAGCATTTCATCCTTAAACTGACGGACAAATAGAGCGCATGAATCACACTCTAGAGCAGATGTTCTATATGTACGTGGACCCTGCCATGAATGACTGGGACGAATTCCTAGCAGCTACAGAGTTTGTGGTGAATAACTCGGTGAACGATTCTACACAGTTCACACAGTTTGTATTGAACAGTGGTTGGTATCCTGTGGTGTCCTCTTCATTGGTAAAGAGTGGGAATATAGCAGGACAGGTTCCTTCTTCTCAAGCCTTTTCCGAGCACATAGACTCATCCTTACAAATGGTGAAGGGGCGCCTTCAAGCTGTTGCGCAACGAAAAAAGGTATATGCCAACAAAGGTTGCCGTGAGGTCTCGTTTGACATCGGTGACAAATTGTTGCTTAGAACTAAGAATCTTCGGCTGAAGTCACCAAGGGTGCAAAAACTTCTACGGACGTGGATTGGGCTATTTCCCATTGTTGCACGTACCGAGCTAGTGACATACCGATTGTTACTTTCACCGAGTGACATGACATGTTTCATATGAGCAATCCGGCTCCATGCACAGTGAAGGAAACCATTCAGCCACCACCAATAGTCCTTGCTGCCGACGGCAAATATGAAGTGCTTCATTTACTCCAGCACCAAGAGCGTACACTCCGGTCACGGATTCTTAGGGAATACCTCGTTCATTGGGCCGGTTGTAGTCCTGAACCTAACTCATGGGAACCCGAATCTCGGTTTCCTACACTGGTGATCAACAAGTGTTGGAGCAAGCTGGCAGCTTGCACACATTGACGCGTGGATAGAGGAACCACCTGAATGTGGAGAAAGTTAACAACAATCCCGCTAAGCGGAATTCATGAACTGCGACCATATGAGGTTGGGGATGCCCAACATGGTTGTCGTGCGGACGCTCCAGCCTAAAGAGGAGATGTCGCTTGCCATGCTGATTGACAAGTTGCAGCTTAGGTCCAAGTATTATGCACATGGTCATGTTTAGCTGGTGATTGAAGTTATTCATATTCTTTTGCAATGTTGATGACTCACTATCGGGCACTATCACTTGTTGGTCATGAACCGGGACGGTTCATAGTAAGTGGGGAGGAATGTAGCAAAAGGGCAAGTTTGACCCTCCCACCGTGCAATAGCAAGGGGGTGGTTTGCAACCACCCCTCACTAATGCGAGGGCTGGCCGGTGGCCAGCCACGTGCTGGCCGCCGGCCGGCTGGCAGCCGGCCGGCTGGGTTGCAGGCGGCCGGTCAGATGAGTGGCCGGCCACCCACCGGCAGGCCACCAGCTGCCGATCGAGCTGGTGGCTCGATCGGTGGCCAGAGGTCACAAGGGCCTCGAGGGCGAGTCTCGTGGCCTCGTGCCCTTGTCCTCACTTGCCCTCCTTGCCAATGAGAGCGAGCCAGAAAAAGGGATAGGAGTGAGGGAGAGTGACGCGAGGAAAAGCAAAAGTGTCGGCGCAAAATCGTGGATCGTGCCTCGCACCCGACGATTTCACATTGGCCTGTCAAAAACAAAACTGGAGTTTTTTTAGGTCAAGCTAAGAGTTTCAAAACCGGAAAAATTGTGCGAACTCACGAGTTTGAGGTAATACCCCCTCGTTTTGGACCCGGAATGAGGGGGCAAGGCAAAGTGGAAATGGGCATCTGGAGACTTGAAATATTCAAGTCTCCCTCAACGGGTCGTTGATGACAGTTGCCCCAAACAAGGACGTGGAGGGGAAAACCCCTCGAGCGAGCTCTGGACACTCTTTTGCAAACTCCGGCGATGACCTACACATAGCTGAAGTATAGGAGCTAGAGACACAGCCATTACACATAGCTAACATGGAGGCAATGGGAGCAAGGGAAGTTAAAAGCAAACGTCTTTGTAAGACATTGTGGAGTAAAAAATGGTGCAATTTGAGGCTTCATCCATGTGAAGTAAATTTGTTGATGATAGCATGGTATAACCCCAAGGCGGTCGTTCAAGCATTGAGTTTAGAGAAAGAAGATGATTAGAAGCTTCCTTGCTATAGTTGTATGGGCTTCCAACTATCCCAAATTTGTCATGATTTGTTGGACCATCATCTGGCACACTGACTTCAAAGTGGACTTTGAAACAAGTTGACAATGATTTAGGATGGGACTTTGGTTGTTTGGGGATGATCCATTGATGCCGGATGATTTCATGTGTTGTGTGGGATTGATTAGGTGCATGGTGTTGGTGATGAGTGTCAGACACGCAAGTGACTGCTGGTGTGTCAGTCAGAGTGTCACTTGAACTTGTTGCCATGGCTCGTTGGTGTGCTGGGTGTTGTGGTGTGAGTCAACCACGTCTGTTTGTATAGCTTACTATGACTGCTCGGTCGTGTCCATGCTCGTACACATCCCTGATGCGGACCCAGCTGGCGCCGTAGCACCGACGGGTGTTGGCTCCATCCATCAATAACTGCCAGACAGCTGCCACTGTTGGTTTTCACGCACCTCTCATTGTACTCTGTTGTTTCCTCCCGGCTTCTATACATTCGCGTGTAGATGACTGACCGTGAGACGAGATGTTGCTGGAGTGCCATCCGGTGGAGCCGACGCACGCTGAGGTCTGCACACATCTTGCTAGAGCCTCTTCCCTCAGACAGACGATGTACTCAGCTCCATTGGCGGGCCTCCTCAGCAGTCACGCCGCTAGCAGTCACTGCCTCCGCTGACACTGCCTGTGCCCGTCGTGTGCCAGATCTGACTGCACGGTTGCACTTGCAGCGTCATGTTCTGTGTAGGGTCCGAGTTTCAGATTCTTCGGACACCGTTGTGGCCGGGGTCATTCTAGCCTAGACGCTACCTGAGTTTGGGCAGTCACAACTCCTTGCTAACTTTTTTCTGGATGATTCTGACCACACGACTGCGTTCGCAGTGTGGGTATTCATGTGTGGTCTAGTTTTTAGGAAAAACAGAGGACTCCTGGGTTTGGGGCTGTCGGCTATGTGGCAGGGCTCACCAAGAAAACTCAGCTTGCTTGAAAAACAGAGGAATTTCCTGACAGGTTGGTAGCTTGAATAACAAGCTGCACAGAGCTGAGCTATGCCTAGATCTGTGAGGAGTCTCTCTATTGTTCTCATTCTAAGTTACTAACCAGTTCACTCTCCATTTTGTCTGCCTTTTTGGCGCTAACTCCTTAGCGCTCAGTTTTCCTCCCACAAGTCACAAAGCAGCTAGTGGGGGCAGCAGTGCAAAGCAACCAGCGTGGGGCCAGGCCTTCTCCAGCTACGCCGCAACCCCAACAAGTCACTCTAGGAAAGTTTCTAGCTTGGTATCAAAGCCAGAGCACAACAGAAGCAGCAGATCTTAGCAGCAACGAGGCGCACAGGTCTCAGTCAACGCCGAAGGTTCTAGAAATGTTCCCGTAGCAGGAAAACTCTGCTAGAATTTCTCTGAAAGAGTTAACCCACCGGGTGGCATCATTAAAACGCTCTTGATACAGGGGAAACGTTGTTGAATTCTTTTCGGCAGCACTGACCCTGCGACGGCGGTAACGTTGAAAAAATTGCGGCCGGCAAACCGACTGGGGACACCGAGACAGTACCAACGCATGCGGCAATGGTACCATAGACCAGGGAAGTCCCCTCATCTTCCCCTTCCCTCCCTACTTCCTTTGCTACTGCTGCCACGGTAGTAGCAACACTTAGCACTGCAGCAACTGGAGCAATAGCAACAACATAATCGTAGTAGCTGTAGTAGCCACAAAAGTAGCAGCCGATAGGACAGCAGCCGTAGCGTAGCTGTAGCCAAAGTAGTAGCTACAGCACAGCCACAGTCGCGACAGAAGCAACAGCATAGTCGCGGATGCCATAGTAATAGCCACAACACAGCCATAGCCACAATAGCAGCAGCATCGCAGCAACTACAACAGCAGCCGCAATAGCAACAACAGCGTAGCAGTATTTGTAGCAGTAGCACCAGAAATAGTGCAGCAGCTGCAACAATAGCCACCGCAGCAGCAGCCGCAAAATCAGCCTTAGCAGCAACAACAACAACGATCGCTGCAGCTTCAGCAGTAGTAGCAGCAGCGGCAATGCAAGAGCAGTTGCAGTAGCGACAGCAGTACAGCAGCTGCAACGAAAGCAGCAGCAGCAGCGACGGCATCGCAGCAGCAACCACAACAGCAACATCAATGTAATGGCCATAGCAAAAGCAGCAACCCACAGCTGAAGTTAGCAACAACGAGCTGCTCCTGATGTTGGCTGTGACTGGCCGACGTCACTGCGGACATCCTTGCTGACATCATTGCTGACGTTAGCAACAAAATAAAGCCAAAAAATGCCAAACTCCCGTCAGGGCTAGGTGTATACTGGGCACGGTGTGCTAGCCTCAACCGGATGGTGTTGGCACCAACCGGCGGCAACAGTGACCAAGGGGAGGCCGATGCACACCTTCCCGGGGTTGTGGAAGCGTAGGGTTGTCTTGGGGGAGCACTGGAACACGTGTGGTATAGTGGGAGTAAACTATACTTCTTCTTCAAGTGTCAACATACAAGACTATATGTACATGATGACATGGTCGCCAATCCGTGTGTGGCTCCATAAGGACCTAGGATAAGTGTTATTGCCAAATATCACGTAGGTTACCTTCTCAGCTTTCTAACGCACCAAGAATTGCATCATTCCGTGAAGGAATGGCCGAGATATGGTCGTTTTCGTGAACCATGGCAATCTGCCGCTGGCAGTACCACTAGCGGTGGTGACGGCCGCTCGAAGCGCCCTTTCTGGCAATAACACATCGAGGCGCCATTCTGAAGCGCCCTTGGTCCTCAATGATCCTTGATCACTGGCTAACCGGGTCCCAAGGCGCGCTTCGGCCTTGTTGGGTCTTCTGAGGGTCGAGTCTTGGTCCTTGGTGATGAATTCCCGTCACCTGTTTTTCCCCCCGGTTAGTCTAATTTTTAGCCAGGCGTAACTTCTTCAATTCTTGATGGATCGACCCCATTCTTGGGTTGATCTCGCACTGTTTTTCCTTTAGATTCCAAACCCATAGTTATATTACACATTCAAGGAAGCCTCAAACCGTCATCAGTGCCGTTGGAACTGTCTGGCTTACACTACCCCCCCCGTTAGGAGTGAGCCGTCCCGGTTCGCTCTTGGTACTCCCAGAGGATGGCATCCACCAATGTTGAAGTTGCAGGCAGGTTCCAATGAGTTATGGGCAGCATCGTAGCCCTTCCACTTGACCAGGTACTCCCATCCACGGCCACGACAATGGTGGTCAAGGATGACCTCTACATCAAACTCTTGCTCGCCCTCGATTACCATTGGTGAGGGAGGCTGAGAACTGTGGATAGGAAAAAACTCGGCCGGACCATGGTAGAGCTTGAGCTTGGAGATGTGGAACACGTCATGGACTGGCATGGAAGATGGGAGAGCCAACCACGCCACCACAGGTGTCCGCATCTCGAGCACCTCGAACAGACCAAGCCACCGGGATTTCAACTTGTCCGACTGGACCTCGCGAAGCTTGACGTGGGCGCTGTTGAGAAGCACGCAATCACCGACCTTGAGCGTTGCATTTGCACGTCAGCGGTCCGCTTGCACTTTCTGTTGTGCTTGCGCCTTTGCCAATGCATGCTGTGTCGCCACCCAAAATCTGCGTGAAGTCACGTGCAGTAGACTCCACGGTGGGCAGGTTGCAAACTGAGGGGTGTTGCGGGCACCATCCTATTCACCACCTCAAACGGCGCTTTGCTAGTGGAGCCGGACGTGGCGGATTTGTACGCCGGTTTAGCGACCGGCAACCGCTGGTCCCACGCCATCTCATCTGGATCACCCACAGTACTGAGGAACTGCTCCAGCATCTGGTTCATCCGCTCCGTTTGCCTGTCAGTTTGGGGATGAAAATTGGTTGACAGCTGCACCTTGCTGCCGTACCGCTCCATGAGTTCTCGCCAGAACTTGCTTGTGAAGCACGGGTCACGGTCGCTCAGAATGGACAGCGGCACGCCATGGAGTCGCACCAAGTGCTTGAGGAACAGCTGAGCCATCCCTTCCGCGCTTACTGTATCACGCGTCGTAATGAATTGTGACATCTTGCTAAAGCGATCCACCACCACTAGCACCGCATTGTCGCCTTCCGCTGTCGTGGGAAAACCCATGATAAAATCCATGGAGATGTCACGGCTGTTCACGGCTGTTCGGGTATGGGCAATGGTTGGAGGATATTTGAGGTCTTTGTCCTCCGTGCCTTGTGGCATTTGCACACTTCACAACTCCGACAGAATTCAGCCACCTCCGACGACATTGTGGGCCACCAAAAGAAGCAAGCGACCGTCTTCAATGTCTTGTTGGTACAGAAGTGACCGCTCGGGCCATTGTCATGGCACTCCGCCAAAATCAGCTGCCAAAGCGCGGGCACCGAGGGAAGCACCACCTGCTGCGTGCCGCCCCGTTGCCAATACGGTGCCTCGAAGAAAAATCTCCGAGCGTCGTACTCCCCATGCACCTCATATCCCTCTGCAAAGGGCTTCACGAGGAAAGCATCTTCATGGATGGTGAAAGACGTGACTCGCATCATTGGATCCAGTCGCCGTGAGAGTGCATCGGCTCGGTTGATGCGACCCAGCCGGTACACGATCTCGTAGTCGAAGTGTGACTCGAGGTACTCCACCCAACGCGCTTGCCGCCGGCTCAGGTTCGGCTGCGTCTTGAAGTACTTCAACGTGTGGTATTCGGTGTAGACCGTGCATTTCCACGCGTTGAGGTAGCACTGCCAGTTCTTGAAGGCTACTACCACGGCAAGCATCTCCTTGTCATGGTTGGCGTAGTTCAGCTCTGCTCCGCGCAACTTGCATGAGTAGTAGGCGACCGGCTGCGAACCGTTGCCAAAGTCCTGCAAAAGGATCCCACCAATGGCCAGATCCGATGCATCCGTCGCCATTTCAAACTCACGGCCGTTGTCGGCCAAGTTTACGGCCAGCGTGGAGGTCAGAGCCCTTTTGAGATTCTCAAATGCTTCTTGTTTGCCAACTCCCCAACTCCACTCGCAACCCTTACGAGTGAAATTAGAGAGTGGCACTGACACTCATGCATTGCCAAGGATAAACTTGCGGTGGTAGTTGGAAAAACCAAGGAACACTTGCACATCGTGCACACTATACAACTTCGGCCACTCTTGCATAGCCGACACGTTGCGCGAGTCCATGGCAATCTGTCCATCGCCAATGATGTGTCTAAGGAATTCAAATTTACCCACCGCGAACTCACACTTAGAGAGCTTTGCAACAAAATTCTCCTTCCTCAAAATTTTGAGGACCTTCTTCACATGTTCTTCATGCTCCTACGCCGTCCTACTGTACACCAAGATATCTTCGAGGTAAACCACCACAAAGATATCCAAGTACGGCCTGAAGATGTTGTTCATTGCTGCCATGAAGGTGGCCGGCGCATTGGTCAACCTGAAAGGCATCACGAGGAAATCGTAGTGACCATAGCAGGTGCAAAAAGCCGTCTTTTCCACATCATCTGCTGCGATGCGGATCTGGTGGTAGCCGGATCGGAGGTCAATCTTTGTGAAGAAGTGAGCCGTATGGAGCTGATTGAAGAGCTCCTTGGCTCATGGAAGTGGGTACTGGTTCTTGATGACCAACTCGTTCAATGTCTGATAGTCCACGCACATGGGTTTCTCCCCCGTATTTTTCTGCACAAACAAGATAGGTGCTGCCAGGTTATTGTTTCTTGAGCTCTTGTAGCTGCGCGTCGCTCATGCGGTACGTTGCACAAACAGGCGAGGTCCAGGTTTGAGGTCGATGCGATGGTCCACGTCCCGCTTTTGTGGTAGACCCACCGGGAGGGTGTCGTGGAACACATCCTTGCACTCCGTACACACCTTTCGAAGCCCCCGAGCACCGCGACAAACTTGCCTTAGGCCCCTGGCTGCTCACAAGTCACCCCATGTACCACAACAGGCGCCACGTCCTCTGGCTCGTCGAAATCATCCTCCACATCTTGCACGAACGCAAGAAAAATCTGCTCCTTTTGAATTGCTCGCTTGAGCTGTACCAAGTTTAGCATCAACAGCACCAATTCCTCCTTGCAAGGCGGCAACTGCTACGTCACTTCCTCCTTGCAAGTCTCCTCGTCTGCGGCCTCTTCCTTGGACCATGGATACTCCTTGTCTTCGAGCTTGACTGAGACGGTGCGCGCCTCCCAATCGACGATGTGATTATACTTGTGGAGGAAGCCACGACCAAGGATCACATCGTAATCCTTCATCGGGCACACCCGGTATGCGGTCGTTATGCAAAGCTTTCCCATGCGAATGGAGAAGGGATGGGCCAGGTACCCCACTTCAATCGTGCCGTCCACTTGGTTTGCGGTCCGCTTCTTGCTTGTGAACGTAAGGCCCCATTTGGGGGAGGTTGCTCCTCCTCATACAGCGCATCCCATGCCTTGACCTTGGAAAACCCCTTAATTGTTGCAAGGCATTCGGGTGGACGGTCAACTGGCGGTTTCGCCTGAGAGGAGCCTCGAGTAACGCCATCTACTCCCGGCTTTCCTCGTTTCCCAACTCCTTTGTTGCTTTCTCTTCTTCCTTCATGGCTCGCTTCTCCTTCCCTTGCCGCTTACCCTTGCCGTCGCCCTTCTTTGGACTTCGACAATCACGCGTAATGTGGCCAAGCTTGCCATAGTTGTATCACTTGTGCTGTTGCACCGCTCAGATCTCCATGGGCGTGTGGTCGCTCTTGACTCGCTTGCAGTAACCACCACCAAAAGAGTTGTGGCTGTTGGCATGAGCCTGTTGCACGTGTGAGTCATACCATTTAGCTGTTGCGATAATTTCTAATAGGTCGTTGATGATATCGTGCATCACCGTCATAGCGCGGGCGTTGTTCTTGAGGCTGTTGTCATAGTGGAACAACAATTCATACGAGTCAAAGCCACAGTTGGTGACGATCTCACAAAACCTGCGGGTGTACTTGGCAACGCCGCAAGTTTGGCAAAGACAATGTAGCTTGGCACGCGCGTTGTTCCTTACGTCACCCACCGTGAAGCGCTTGATGAACGACTCCGTGAACTCCTTCCACAAGGTCGACCATTTCAGGGTAGGGTCGCCACTGCCGCAGATTGAAGCCGATTGGGTTGAGATTCCAGTCACGGCCGCAATGCCGGCAACCATTGCTGCTCCACTACCGTGTGGATTGGACCGCATCACATTGGCCCACCAATCCAACGATGCCCCTCTCAACAGGGTCATGGTATAGTCGCGACGCGCCTCGTACCTTGAGGCATCCAAAAGAGGACTCCGATGGCGGTGAAGTACAATACTAGTCCAAGTATCCAAGTGTGCGAAGCTGGCCCATCCCTCTTTGATGGGTCGAAGGACTCAAGCTTGGGAGGGCTCGGGACGCCCACCGCAAGTCTGTTTGCAATATCAACTGCCACTGATGTTGTCACGGGACGCTTCGCGAGCTCTTGATTGAAGTACGCGTTTTGCTTCTCCAACAAGTCCATCTTGGCCTGCATGTCGGCGAGCAATCTTTGCAATGCTGTAGCTGCTGTTGCTTTGCCTTGCGCGTCAAATGCCGTGCCAACAAGGACGAGTCAGTTGAAGTCATCTTTGCGTCTGGTGCAACTTCTTTCTCAACGGGTCCTCCGGTTACCGCCTTGTTACCGGAGTGCGTGGTTGGTCTTGGGCACGGATCCACCAAAGAGACAAGATGTGTGCTGGTCTCGGCTGACCAGGAGAGGTTTCCACGTAGATGACTGTGCCCCTGAGCCAAGGGTGGCTGTGATACCAAGTGGAAACCAGGCGTGGTGTGCTAGCCTCAACAGGATGGTGTAGGCACCAACCGGCGGCAACGACGACCAAGGGGAGGCTGGTGCACACCTTCCCGGGGATGTGGAAGTATAGGGTTGTCTTGGGGGAGCACAAGAATACGTGTGGCATAGTGGGAGTAAACTGTACTTCTTATGCAAGTGTCAACATACAAGACTATATGTACATGATGACACATCCTAGGCGACCCAAGGTCGCTGAGCCATGTGCAGCTCTGTTCAAGTCTAAGATCAGCGTCATTATCTCAGCATCACGTAGCTCATCTTCACAGCTTTCCAACGCACCAAGAATTGCGTCATTCTATAAAGGAACGGCCGAGATATGGCCATTTCCGTGAACCAAGGCAATCTACCGCTAGCAGCAACACTAGCGGCGGTGACGGCCGCTCGAAGCGCCCATTCTGGCAATAACACATCGGGATGCCATTCTAAAGCGTCCTTGGTCCTCAATGATCCTTGATTCATTGAATAACTGGGCCCCAAGGCGCTCTTCGGCCTTGTTGGGTCTTCCGAAGGTTGAGCCTTGGTCCTTGGGGATGAATTCCCGTCAGCTGTTTTCCCCTTGGCTTTGTCCAACCTTTGGCCGGGCATAACTTCCACAATTCTTGATGGATTGACCACGTTCTTGGGTCGATCTCACATGGTTTTTCCTCTAGATTTCAAATCCATAGTCAGATTACATATTCAACAAATAATCAAGCCGTGATTAGTGCCGTTGGCACTGTCTGGCTTACACTAGGGTTGAAAGCCCTAGTGGGGAATGGTCCTCCTTTGTTGGAGGACCCAGTTGTCCCCCTTTCCTACAGCAGTTGTAGCAGCTACAATAGTAGTAGCAGTGTTCGAGATATGCTCCTCACCATGGCAGGAGTGACTCCAAAAAGGAACACCAAAAAGACAAGCCCAAGTGGCTTAGTGGTTAATGGTGTCCACCTCTAGAGGCAAGGGCCCGGGTTCAAGTCCTATAAGATCAATTTCTGCCCTGCCTCAAGGGAGGTGGAAAATAGATGCCAGCAGGCTAGCTCAACCTCTAGAATTCCTCCTTAACGTTCTAGAAGGCCAGGTGAGGGTCCAGGAAAGTTGCACACCTTCTAGAAGGGGTGACTTGTCCTACAAGGCATTTAGAGGTGTCTTGGTCTTCTGGATACCTTCCCTCCTACTAGAAGCAAGCTGAGGAATCTAAGAAGGGGCAGAAGCTTCTAGATGAAGGAAGGGATGCCTTCCTAGGCAGGGAAAAGGACAGCCTACCAAGGACCACTCTAGAAGCCATAGAATCTGCTAGGAAGCTTCAATCCTGGCATGCTTTGGTGTTCTGGAAAGCTTAGATAAAGGGCTATAAAATACCATTGCTTGTGAGCCTTGATCAAGTGTTTATTCCCATTCAATTCAGGCCAAGACTATTGCCTCACTCTGTGACCAGTTCTCTGCCATCCTTGAAACCAGTTTCCTCCACAGTTTTAGTCTCTCCAAAAACAGTTTGTGGTGTAAACCAGCCACTGCTAGGGACCCTCCAGGGTGCACACTCACCCTCAGGCCAACAAAGGGTTATGCGCCTATGCCCCAGGCCAACAAGGGGTTCCAAGCCAGCTTGAGTTCACGCTTCCAATAGAAAGACATGGCGACCAGCGAGTAAGAGAGCACCTGTACTGTCCTTAAGTTTGATGGGACAGGCTTTGCCTTGTGGAGGTGGCAGTTTGAGGTCTTCCTGGATGACAAGGGACTGCTCGAGCTCGTAAAGGGTGATGAGACTGCTCCGTCAGAGACTGCAACGGCTGAGGTGAAGGAGGCATGCAAGAAGCGCAACAAAAATCCGTTGGCACTCCTTGTGTCCGCGTTATGCCCACCACGATTTGGGCACATCCAAGGATGTACCCTGGCCGCAGACGCATGGTCAAAACTCTGCTCCATCTACCAAAAAAACAACCTTGCCAGCCAGCTCTTCATCCTCAAACAGCTCGTCACTCTCCGAGCCAACGAAGGCGACAACATCATGGAGATCATGCAGCAGATTGAATGACTCGCAGCGGAGTGCGTGGCTACTGGTTGGGAGGTTGACTCTCAGTTGCAAGCTATGATCCTCCTTATAGCCTTGCTGGACAGTTGGAGTCCCATGATCACAATCCTTGGTGGCTGGCCTTTCAAAGAGCTGAAGTACTCGAAGGTTGCTGAGTACGTGCGCAACGAGTGGATGCGACGTGGTGATCGAGAGTGTGCAGCGGCATCAAGTTCAGCTTACACGATTCACCCATGCAGTGGAGGCCGAGGCAACAAGTGGAAGGGTGCCAAACAGGGCACCAATAAGGGTGACAAGAACGAGGAGTGCTTCAACTGTGGCAAGGAGGGCCACTATTCATGCAACTGTCCCAAGAAGAAGCCAGACCAGTCGCAGCGGGGTGGGAAGAAAGACCAGCAGGCCCTTATGGCGTACAACTCCACAAACTTGAAGGATCCGGGAGTTACTGTCATTGTCTGGATCAGGCCACCACACGCAATGCAATAGGGTGGCATTTGTCACCTACGGCGCCTCGGAGAGACGCATGACAGTGGCCAATGGAAAAATAGAGGTGGCCGCTGGTGAGGGTAACGTCCGCATTGAGTCCATTGTGGATGGCAAACCTGTCACGAGCACAATCCACGACGTGCTCCACATGCCCAACTTTGGGGCAAACTTGCTCTCCGTAAGCCGCCTGACCAACAAGGGACTTGAGGTGCTCTTCACAAAGAAGGAGGCCGTCATCCGCAAGGAGGGCAAAGGCAAGGTTATTGCGTGCGCCAAGAGAGAGGAAGACTTGTAACTGCTACGCACAAAGATCCTCGGCAGCCGGACGGGGTCCAACGCCGCCAATCTCACAACGAAGGATGAAGGAGACCTGAACCTGTGACACCGCCGACTTTGCCATGTTTCTCCATCGACGGTGAAAGAGATGGCAAAGAGAGAGGTGGTGCGGGGTCTCCAAATCAGTGACCTTGATGGAGCCAAGGAGCCCGTGTGTGTGCCATACATCATCGGCAAATCAACGCGGCAGCCGTTTGTGGCAAAGGGGACGTGTGCATCAACAAAATCGGCAGTGGTACACACACATGTGTGTGGACCACTTGAGAGCTCCATCGGTGGAGCTCAATACTTCCTCACCTTCATCGACGACCACAGCCACAAACCATACCTCTATCTCATGAAGTGGAAGAGCGAAGTCCTTGCATGCATGCAAAAGTTTGTGGCAGATGTGGAGCGGCAGACAGAGTTGAAGGTGAAGGTGTTCCGGAGTGACAACGGCGGTGAATATGCGGGCTGCCTTGGGTGGATGAAGAGCAAGGGGATTGAGTGGCAGAAAACAACTCCACACTCCTCGTAGCACAATGGCTTTGCTGAGAGAGCAAATCGCACAATCCTTAACATGGTGCGATCAATGTTGATCGACTCCGGCCTTAAACAACGGTATTGGGCGGAGGCGACACGGACAGCGGCATACATAATGAACCTTACACCGACCAAGCCGTTGAAGGAAAAGGAGAGCAAGGCGTGGAAGGTGCCACAAGAGGTGTGGAGCGGGAGGAAGCCGGCAGTGGGTCACCTCCGCACGTTTGGTTGTGTTGCACATGCGGTTGTATAGGCAGATGAAGGACGGAGCAAGGTGGACCCACGAACCCACCGGTGTATTTTCCTTGGGTATGAGAGCGAAAGCAAGGTGTATCAGCTATTTGACCCAAGGAGGCAGCAGATTTTGCGAAGTCGCGAAGTCACGTTCGACGAGAAAAACTGTTGGACGGATGAGGAGGCAGGTCTCTCCAAAAGGGGGGAGTGGTTGCCACTCCTTGAGGGGTAGACGCCGGAGGACGTGAATGAGGGTGACATCCTCGCAGTAGAACCAGCCGGAGAGGATCGCCCAGGGGATGGGCGTGTGGTGGAATTTGTTCCGGCCAGTTCGGATGAGGAATCTGAAGCACTAGAGATGGACATGGAGGTGGAGAGTCGATCAATGTCTCCAAGGTCTCCAAGACAGGGGGAGCAGGCGCTTAAAGAGGATGGCGTCGAAAGGAGACAGTAACAAGAACAACCGCCTTAATAGCCCCGCACGAGCAGCCGTGTGTGAAGAAGGACAAAGAGGTACGATGCCGACAAGGGCATTTGGACTGGGTTCACACAAGACTTCTTCACGCAAGATGAGCATGAAGGAGGCACTGCACGAGAGGGATGGGGCTGAGTGGGAGGGAGCAATAAAACATAAGCTCCCCTCCCATGAGAAGAAAGGCTCCTGAGTTTCTGGTTGAGCATAGACAACTGCCATGGGTGAAGCGCAAGGGGGAGATTGTTGGAGAGATACTTCTCACCATGGCAGGAGTGACTCCAAAAAGGAACACCACAACGACAAGCCCAAGTGGCTTAGTGGTTAATGGTGTCCACCTCTAGAGGCAGGGGTCCGGGTTCAAGTCCCATCAGATCAGTTTCGGCCCTGCCTCAAGGGAGGTAGAAAATAGATGCCAGCAGGCTAGCTCAACCTCTAGAATTCCTCCTTAACGTTCTAGAAGGCCAGGTGAGGGTCCAGGAAAGTTGCACACCTTCTAGAAGGGGTGACTTGTCCTACAAGGCATCTAGAGGTGTCTTGGTCTTCTGGATACCTTCCCTCCTACTAGAAGCAAGCTGAGGAATCTAAGAAGGGGCAGAAGCTTCTAGATGAAGGAAGGGATGCCTTCCTAGGCAGGGAAAAGGACAGCCTACCAAGGGCCACTCTAGAAGCCATAGAATCTGCTAGGAAGCTTCAATCCCGGCATGCTTTGGTGTTCTGGAAAGCTTGGATCAGNTCCTACAAGGCATCTAGAGGTGTCTTGGTCTTCTGGATACCTTCCCTCCTACTAGAAGCAAGCTGAGGAATCTAAGAAGGGGCAGAAGCTTCTAGATGAAGGAAGGGATGCCTTCCTAGGCAGGGAAAAGGACAGCCTACCAAGGGCCACTCTAGAAGCCATAGAATCTGCTAGGAAGCTTCAATCCCGGCATGCTTTGGTGTTCTGGAAAGCTTGGATCAGTGGCTATAAAATGCCACTGTTTGTGAGCCTTGATCAAGTGCTTATTCCCATTCAATTCAGGCCAAGACTCTTGCCTCACTCTCTGATCTGATTTTTTCCATCCTTGGAACCAGTTGCCTCCACAGTTTCAGTCTCTCCAAAAACAGTTGGTGGTGCAAACCAGCCAGTGCTAGGGACCCTCCAGGGTGCACACTCACCCTCAGGCCAACAAGCAGCAACAATAGTAGTTGCAGCAGCAATAGAAGAACTAGTAGTTGCAACTACAACAGCAACTACAACATGAATAAGAGCAACTGCGGCTACCATTGGAGCAACAGCAGCCCATGCCACCCTCGTAGCAGTAGTACTAGCAGCAGCAACCGCAACAACACCAGTAGTAGTAGCAGCAGCAGCAGCAACACCAAAAGTGGTAGTAGCAGCAGGAACAAAAATAACATGCAAGCTTCATCGCCGGCCCCACTGGCTCGCCAGACTCCCTGCGAGCAGCTTGCCGCGCTGACAAAAGAGCTTGCAGGACTGCAATCACCGACACCACAGAGCCACGCAAGGGCCCTGCCGCCCTTCCTTCCTCGTAGGCATGCTTGTCTTGATGTCTCTGCGACCATGCATTACTTGGTATAGCAGTAGATCCAGCGCGAGCGGCACTCCGTCTGTCCTACGGACATAGTGCCGCTCGCGCACTGAGCGGTCCTTGGCCCCACTCTGGGTGCTAGCCGTAGGCCAAAGGACTTTGAGATCCTGCCCCCGGCGCTCCAGGCCGGGGAGCACTTCCGAAGATGGGAGCTTAGCTTTTGCATCTGGGCATAGGGCAAGGGCCTATGGCCACACTACACCCTTTCGTACGATCCCGTCCATACCGACCAGCTGCATGATGCTTCTCGGGTCATCCACGCTCTCGTCCCGGTCTCCCCTCCGGTTGCACGCCCTGCCATCAAACCGTTCCTTGGCGACTTCACTACCGGCGGAACTCTGGACCCCGTAGCCATGTGGTGCTACTACGTACTCCCACTACCACGTGCCCCCATAGCCTCTCCAGTGAAGCCGGGACCAACTGCCTGCTCAAGGCGTTCAACTCCTTATACAAGGGGGAGACTGAGTCAGTCACCTCCTACTGGGAGCGGGCGGAGGACATCCTCCGCCGCCCGGGCGACGCTGCTCCACCCCCTCTAGCCACAATCCTCACCATCAAGTGTGGTACCACTGACGTAATCATCGATGTCGTCATGCACTACGCCCAGGACGTCCTCACTTTGATGGCGGCTCGGGGCATCCTCATGCCCTAGGCGTACGAGCTGTTTCTCAAGATTAAGGGGGCTCGTCTGGAGTCATGCATCAAGCGCACGAACGCCCTCGCCTCCCCTACCTTTGTTTTTTTTGCTGTTATCGCCCTTGCAGCAGCTGCGTCCATCGGCTCCTCATCGTCAAGGACGATGAAGCGCAAGGGAAGAAAGGGCAAGGGCTAGCAACATCAACCGACTGAGTCTAGTGGTGGCGTCCCGATCTGCCACAACCATGGCTAGCAAGGACACGGGTTGTATACGTGTCCACTCCAAACGGACACGGCGCGCATCATCGCCACCATGCGCTGCCAGTGTGAGCGTTGTCTTGCTACTGATGCCGTGGCCATCGCCGCCCCTGATACCTCCACCCCGTTTGGTAGCTCCACTCCTTTGACAGTCGCACTGGTCCTGACTTCTCCTCTCTCGTAGGAGCCCAATCTGAAGCCATCGGCCCCCTACCCTTCATGGCCAGTGCAGTTGCCCTCCCTTCCGGGCTCTGACGCTGTCACGCTTTAGTTGATCTATGCCCTTGGACCCTCTACACGTGAGCGCCAGTTGGAGTACTTAGTCGCTCTTTAGCTCGGCCTATCTTGTCCTCCCCCCAAGAGAAGTGTGATTTACATCACCTCCTATTCCCCTACCCTGCCTTGTATGACTGAGACTGAGCTGTGGTAGTTTCTTGCTTCAACGTCCGTCCCTTCATCACCTGTGCCCTCCCCTCCTACTCCTCTCTATGATGAAATCACATGGCTGGATGATTGGCAGTCTCAGTTTGTGCCCTCGTCTATCACGTCAGAGTCTCTTGCCCAGTGCCTTGTGACGGTTAGCAACCTGTTGACACTTGTCAAGGACCCGGCCAAGGCCTTGATCATTGACTCCGGGGCCACGCATCACATGATGGCCTCATGAGGCCTTCAATGTATGTGGTCCCGTTGGCGATGTGTCTAGTGTCCAGACGGGCTCTGGGCAGGTGTTACCTATTCGCAGCGTTAATGTCATTCGTTTCCATGGTCCCGCTCAAGACGTCTTTGTGACTGATGTCCTCTTTGTCCATGGTCTTGAGTTAAGGCTCATGTCTGTCACTGCCCTCGACCACATGAGCGTGGATGTCTTGTATTCTCGTGATGTTGGCACTGTGTCATTGCGTCCGTCCGATCATGTCGTCTTGCAAGCCACTGCCCGTGGCAACCTATGGCATGTGCCTCGTCTATCCTCCGTGTCGTCCGGCACAGCCCATGTGGTTGTCACCAGCGCGCTCTCTTCATAGCACATCCGCCTTCTGCACAACAACCTCTACCACTTCCACTCGGCTACCATCGATAGCATGCTCTGCACCTAGCCATCCAAGGGCCTTCACCTCGCCTCCTTTCCCTTGCCATTTCCCACTGAGTGCATTGACTACGCTTAGGGGAAGATACACCACTCGACTTACCCTATGTCTTCTTCCTGTGTGTCTGCCTCTTTGGACTTGATCCACTCTGATGTTATGGGCCCCCTTCCCATGGAGTCTGGCGGGGAGCACGGATGCTAGATCCTCACCCTCACCGAGAACTACTCTCGCTACCGCTAGGTCTTCTACCTTCAACATAAGAGCAATGTTACTCCCACCATTTGGGGCTGGCTCATCGGTGCGGAACATAAGTTTTGTTGCCCCCTTTGCCGCTCTTGCTCTAATCGCGACGACGAGTTCATAGGAGAGACCACGACCTTCCTTGCCTTCTATGGGACCCATCATGAGACGTTGTCACCTCACATGGCAGCCCAGAATGGCGTCTTTGAGCCTTGGAAACACACCATGGCAGACTCCGTGCGTACTATGCGGGTCTAATCCGGTCTCGCCGATGGTTTCTACATCAAGGGCATGTCCTAAACGACGTGGGTCTAGAACCGGATTCCCCGCGGACCCCTTCCCCGCTAGTCCACACAATATTAGCACTGGTTTGGTCAGCGGGTCGACCTTCGCCCAGCTTGCGTCTGGGGTTGTGTGGCCATTGTGTGGTTGCCTACCTTGTAGCAGGGTGACAAGCTCATCCCCCATGTGCATCCCTATACCTTCTTTAGCATCTCGCGTCAGTTAAAAGCTTGGCGCTTATGGGATCCCTCCCAACATTGAACTATCGAGTCTCAAGATTCCCTTCTCTTTGAGGAGTTGTTTCCCCGTGACCTCGTTTGCTCTGGCTCAACGATGTCCCTCCCTATGCATGGGTAATTGGTGAGTGCGTCCTCCATCATGCCCCTTCCGGGTGGCACATCGCCTGCACCCATTGGTTCCTCCGTGCCAGCAGTCCCGTTTGCATCAGCTGGCTCCTCCGGGCCAACCACCCCGTCCCCCTCCACTGGACCTTCTGAGTCGGTAGCCCAATCCGCGTAAGCTGGCCCCTTCGCGCCAACTGTCACGTATGCATCCCCTGGCCCCTTCGGGCCGACAGCCTCGTCCGGATCAGCTGGCCCCTCGGGGCCGACCGCCCCGTCCATGTTCACTGGCCCCTTCGAACAGGCAGCCCCGTCTGCATCAGCTGGCCCCTCCAGGCCGACAACCCCATCCAAGTCTGCTGGCCCCTCTGGGCCGGCAGCCCTGTCCGCGTCCCCTGGCCCCTTTGGGTCGATCGCTTTGTCCGCGTCAGTTGGCCCCTCGGGGCCAGCACCCCCGTCCGCATCAGTTTGCCCCTCCGGGCTGACAGCCCCGTCCATGTCAGTTGGACCCTCTGGGGTGACCGTCCCAGAGGAGTCGTCGTCCCAAGATGCACTCGAAACGTTGAATGACTCATCCCCAGCAGCCTCCTCTCTTCTGCCTTCTGTCGTTCCACGCTACACTCGTGGCCCACGCGAAAGCCTCTGAACGAGGCCATCAGTGAGCACACAAGCCACTGCACCGCACCCTTCCGCGCCATGACCCCCTGTTGCTCCACGAGTCTCCTCGCCTCCCGGCAGACTCTGGATTGGGCTATGCCATGCTCCATCAACAACACCGAAATGTTGTTACGGCCACACTTGTGCACATAGGGCTCAAGACGCGCATGCCCTCACTGTCCACTCTATCGGCACGTCTGGAGGACACAGCCATCGTGCGCAAGGCTCGCGCTTCCTTTGAGTCTGTACACTAGGAGGCTACGTGCCCCGATAAGGATGCCACCATCCAGCAACATCAGGTTTACGAGCTCGGCGACCTCCCTCCCGGCCGCAAAGCCATCGGCGCCAAGTGGGTATTCTAGCATAAGTGGAAGCCTGACGGATCCCTGGGCAAGTACAAGGCTCGTCTCATGGCCAAGGGGTTTGCTCAGGTCACTGGGACTGACTATGAGAACATCTTCGTTTCTGTCGACCGGTTCTCCACTAGCCGGGTGCTGTTTGGAGTGGTTGCCCAGCACGGGTAGGAATTGCATAAGATGGACATGAGTAATGCCTTTCTCCATGGCTCGCTGGATGGCGAGCCATTCTACATGGTGCAGTACCCAGGCTACGACGACGGCAGTAGCAGGGTCTAGCAACTGCAGAAGGCCTAAAGCAGTTGCCTTACTACTTGAACCAAGAGATTAGTCGCACGCTTCTTTAAGGCAGCCTCCTTTGCAGCACCGCAGACCCCGCATTATTCATCCGTCAGAGAGGCTAGCCCTTCATCACCGTCCTTGTCTATGTCGACGACCTCCTCATTGGTTTACCAGATGCAATTACCGTCCAGCGCATCAAGGACCTACTGCACGTTGCCTACCAGATAAAGGACCTCGGGCCTTTACAAGTGTTCCGAGGCATGGAATTAGAGCATGACCTGTCAGAGAGTGTCCCGCACATGCACCATGCTACCTACGTCTAGACCCTGTCCACTCGCTTCACCAAGGTTCTTCCCCTCGTGCCAAGCGCATCCTCACCCATGTTGCATGATGGTCAGGCGAAGCTAAAGAGCCCTCACCCAGCCTTTGTGAAGGAGCCTATTGACGTGATCACGTATCTGTGAGTCATCGGGTCACTGATGTTCTTGGAAACGATGACGCGCCTAGATGTCGCATTCGCCGTCAACCTCCTGGCGCAGTTCTCCCGGGAGCCGCGTCGCCTCCATTTTGAGGCCACGATCTGCGTACTGGACTGTTTTCTCGACTCGACGACAAGGCCTCATGTACCATTGACAACCGTCCGTTATCACAGTGGTCTACACCGACAAGTAGCTGGGCTGGCAGCCCAGACGGCAAGAGCCATACTGGCTGGATCTTTCTTGTTGGCGGCACGGCTATGTCCTGGCGCAGTGGCAAGTAGGGCTATATTGCAAGCAACACTGCTCAGGCTGAGTATGTTGCCCTTGGCTCTAGTGCGTATGAGAGTGTGTATTTGTGTTGTCTATTGTCTGAGTTGCGTCAGTCTGTTGTGTCCATCACATTGCATTGTGACCATGAGAGTGCCACGGCGTTGACAATGACGGTGTGTATCACACACGCACAAAGCACATCAACGTTGAGTACCAGTATGTGCGTTTTTTGTTGTACGACGGTAGCGACAGCATTGTGTGGGTTGAGACATCTTGGCAGTTGGCTTACTTATTGACCAAGGCACTAAAGTGTGACTCGTTCAGGAAGACTGTCAGTGTAGTCGGTGTGCATCCGTGAGCTGCCCTCTTTGCCCCTCCCTACGTGTCTATGTGTCGTGGGAGAGTCTTGCTTGTTTGGTGGATGTGCTCACTACTCGCCTATGTGCACTGCCCTTGTGAGTCATGGGGGAGTTTTGGTTTTTGCGCACCTCTCATTGTACTCTGTTGTGTCCTTCCGGCTTCTGTACATTGGCGTGCAGATGACTGACGGCAAGTCGATACGTTGGAGCATCATCCGGTAGAGTGGACACACGCAAAAGTCTGCACGCATCTTGCTGGAGCTTCTTCCCTCAGAAGTATGACGTGCTCAACTCCAGTGACGGGTCTCCTCAGTAGTCACGCCGCTTGCAGTCACTGCCTCCGCAGACATTGCCTGCACCCGTCCTGTGCCAGGTCTGACTGCACGGTTGCACTTGTAGCGTCATGTTCTGCTTGGGGTCCGAGTTCCAGATTTTTTGGATACCATCGTGGCTGGGGTCATTCTAGCCTAGACGCTGCCTGGGTTTGGGCAGTCATAACTCCTTGCTGCTATTCTTCTGAATGATTCTGACCACACGGCTGTGTTTGCAGCTTGGGTTTTTAGGTATGGTCCAGTTTTCGGGCAAAACGGACAACGCCCGGGTTTGGGGCTATCGGCTGTCTGGCAGGGCTCACTGAGGCAACTTAGCCTGCCTGAAAAATAGGGGAATTTCCTGACTGGTTGGTAACCCGAGTAACAAGCTGCACAGAGCTGAGCTAGGCATAGGTCTGTGAGGGGTCTCTCAGTTGCTAATCAGTTCATTCTCAGTTTTGTCTGCCTTTCTGGCGCGAATTCCTGTGCGCTCCGTTTTCCTCTCACAAGTCACCCAGCAGCTAGTGGGAGCAGCAGTGGAAAGCACGGAGTGTGGGGCCATGCCTTCTCCAACTATGATGCAGCCCCAACAAGCCGCTCGAAGACAATTTATAGCTTCCATGACATCCGGGTGCTTGCTGGGATGCTCTGTGAGAGAATGGAGAAACCCTCAAAGCAAAGTTCAATGTGAGAGCGTTTGTTGCATAGAACGCAACGGAACAAATGGTGCTTCAAACAATGGAGAGACGGTGATGACACACTTGAAAATGTAAAAGTTAGAGTGAAGATTAAAACAAAACAGGCAAGTGCATAAATGTGGTCTCACCCTTCTATGGGCAACAAAGCAGGGAAGTCTAACCAACTGGTCAGAAAATAGAGTAACCCACATGCAAGCTCCGACCAAAAGAAGCGCCAAGTGCAGAAATAGAAAGTCTACGCAACTGGATCATAAACAGATAAGAAGAGCACCACTCAGAAAAGGGACCCCGGGAGGTGGTCACCGAGAAACCTCAAGAGAGCACGTGAGGGCACACCGGCTGGTGCTTATGCTGTCAAGCAGTCGTCAAGTGTCATGGCGACAAGTCCAAGGGTCACCATGACTGACACGCTAGTACACCCCCATGACCCGCAGATACCAGTCACCATGAGCGAGCAAAGGTCACGAAACGATTTCAATGACAGCGTATAGCAGAGGGCATGGGATAGAGCCACACAAGAACTGTGGAAAAAGAAAGGAAGCAACAAGAGTGGGATACAAATAAAAGAGGAGAAGAAGTAGGTACAAGAAGCCCAACATTTGATACCACAAACTTGAACTTGCCGTAGCATATCGTTTTTGTGAGGAAGTCTGCACGCTGCTGCCGCGTGTCGACACTCACGAGAGAGACATCGCCACGTGAAATATGCTCGCGTACAAAGTGATGCTCAATGTTGATGTGCATGGTGCACGTGTGACACATGCCATCATGCTCAGCTGTGTGACGTGTGCTCTCATTGTCACAGCAGATGGTGATGCAGCGGATGGGCTGGCGCAACTGCTACATGAGACGGCACAACCAGATGCTTTCACAGAACCCAGCCTCCAATGTAACATGCTCAGCCTCAGTCAAGCTCTGCGTTACGCAACCATGCTTACTATTCTTCCATGAGACAACTGTACCTCCAACAAGGAGAATGTAGCCAATCCTTCTGCGTGCATCTTGATCATGGGCCCAATCACTATCAATGCATCCGTGAACAATAACAGATGGTTATGCATGAAAGCACAGGCCCAGGCGTGGGGTAGACACAACATACCGCACTATGCACAGAGCAGCCTCTAGATGTAGCTGATGCGGATGCTGTGCGAACTGCAACAAGAAGTTCACAACAATGGCAACATTTGCAAGGTTGTGGTCCCGAGGAACATGAGGGAGCCGATGAATCGAAGGTATGTTGTGACATTGATAGGCTCCCCCAGATGACTTGGGTCTGCTGTCATGAGGTGCCTCTGTCCAGCGGGAGCCATAGGCGTGGATACAGAGGGGATTGTGGCCAACAGGTCAGCAAAGCACTCCCCCTGTGTCCTGAAGTAACAAGCCTGATGCACATGCAGTGTGCGATACTGGCGACCATGCTCAATCTCCATTCCCAGGAAGATACGAACAGGACCAAGATCCTTCATTGTATACATAGACTGTAGGAGATCCCTTACAGTCTGGACAGCCTGCAAGCTGGGAGACACAATCAAGAGGTCGTCCACATAGAAGAAGAGAGCAACAAAGGGTGCAGAGGAGGCACTTACAAACAGAGTTGTGTCCATTGTGCTATGGTGATACCAGACCCACTCCAAAGTAGCATAGATCTCAAGGTCCGAGCAGCGTGGAGATTGCTTCAGACCGCACAAGGCCTTTTGGAGGTACCAGACCCTGTCTGTGCCGTCCTCAAACCCTGGAGGTTGGCTGAGATAGATCTCTTTCACAATATTGTAGTGCAATGAGACATTTTTCATGCCCATATGGTGGAGCTCCTAATCGTGCTCTGCCACCTGTCTCAACAAGGCCTTCACCATGGTGTACCTGCCAATAGGGGCAAAGGTGGCATCAACGTCCACACTAGGAACTTGGGAGAATTCTTCGGTCATAAGATAGTCCATTTGGCCTCTTTTTCCTTTGAAACATCCAACGGATTGATATGGCCTTATGACCCAGGGGGAGCTTCACCTACTCATAAAATCTATGCTCCTCAATTGCAACGAGTTCCTTGCGCATAGCTTGCTCCCAGAGAGCCACATCTACAACAGAGTGTGCTTGTTGTACTGTGTTCGATTCAGGCACACGTGCCGTGGTGGCACTCTCAACGAGTGCGGTAGCGACTGAGGGATGTGACAGAGGCCGAGTAGATTCGGCTGCCACAATGGCTTGATGGAACTCATCAGCAATGAGAGAATATCCAAGCGCGGTATTAGGCTGTACCACAGCCGCTGCCAAGCCAAGAGCATCAAGACCAGAGACAGGATTTGGCTGTGTGGGGTCAACAGGACCATCATGAGCTGGACAGACTGACTACACAGGCCCATAGTGGCCAGCCGAGACAATACGACTGACAGGCGGGGCATAGTGAGGTGCAGATTGCAATGGTCTTAGGTGACCACCTGGCACACAAATAAATGGGGAAAAAATGGGGTGTTGTGTGGGTGCGATTGGGGCCACTGTCGATGGAACCACAACCGGCGATGCAGGCGATGACACTACAAGTGATGATGTAGATGGGGCAGGTGATGATGCAGGCGGCGAAACATGTGCAAGATGAGAAGACACAAGCAATGACACAAACGTGACAGGAGAGGATGCATACCACGTTGCAGACGTGATAGGAGAGGACATGGAAGACGACACAAATGCGACAAGAGAGGACGTATGCGATGATGTAGTCACAACAGGAGAGAACACATGTGACAACATAGACACGATAGGAGAGGATGTACACGGTAATGCGGAAACAAAAGGAGAGGACACATGCGATGAAGCAAATGCGGGATACGTAGCATAGCCACTACCAAGGGGCACTCCATAGATACCACATCCCCTGAACGAGAGAAGGGCGAAAGCGACGGGATAGAACGAGCGATGTCGAGAGAGAAAGGTACTATTATGTAAGAGAGCATCACGAGCATTGACAACCTCACTCTGCTTAGGATCCCAAAAGTGCTTTGGACTCAGAGGACACGCCAAGGAAATGACAGAGGGGACCTTGAGGAGACAGCTTGCCATCATGTTGGTCCTTAGAGTGCCAAGAAAACGCGATGCTTTCCAAGACCCGAGCGAGGTGAAGTTTAGAGCGACGATCATACCAATGTTTGAATGGCATGACATGATGAGGCAGAAGACCGTGGGGAACACCGTTCCAAACCCACGTCATGTAAGACATGGCCTCGAAGGAAGAAAACAGAGGGAAACTAGACTCCTAGAAGGGTGTGAACACCGTCAGCAAGAGTGCGGTTCCAATGTTCCGACACTCTCTTCTATTCTGGCATGGATGGAGAAGAGAGCTCCAGATATACCCCTTGAGACGAGAGGAAGCGGGCCATGGGACCCATGAACTCCCCACCTTGAACAGAACAAAATACTAACAGCTTACGCTGGCAAGCACGCTCAGCATGGACAAACCAAGACTCAATTGTGGGTCCGACATTACTTTTTTTGTGAAGGGCGAAGATCTAGCGAAAAATTGAGAAGTCATCCGTGAAACACAAGACGTACGGACCAACATCCCCCATAAACTCATCAGGGAGAGAGCCCATGACGGCCGCATGGACAAGGGCAGGGGGTTACACCGTGCGAGAGTCATACAAAGGAAAGGACAGTGATGTAGCTTGTCTTGTGCGCAATCAAGGCAGTCAATGGTGCAAGGTGCAAGGAATGTGCCAGGATCAAGACCAACAGTAGGCTGATGATGCGAGAGGCTATGAATGGCGGCAGTATGCACGTGGCACAAGTGGCAATGGAGCAAACGTGTGTGTGCAGGGGAAAGTGAGGGAGCAACATGCACATGCGTTGTGGTAGTGGCAGCGGGCGACAGTGCAAAGGGGGGCACATGATACAACTTGTCAGAATGCAAACTGTGAATAACAGGATGGCCAGATGACTACAATGATGTAGTGTTGACGCCATGAGATGAAACAAAGTCCATGCCCCAATCATCCAAGGCAGTGACAGACAACAAGGTGACCTCAAGCGCAGGGAAAAAGAGAACATCAGGCAAGAAGACGTCAGAGACGGAGCAGCAGCAGCAGTGAGTGGCAGCAGCGGCAACCACCCATAGCAGCAGCAGATCCTGGAAGGACCCACCACGACTACATTGCAGGGGAGCGGTCGAGACAGCGGAGAAAGCGGCTGCAACCGCAACCAATGGTAGCCATAGCAGCAGCGGCGATGGCTAGCAGCTGCAGCAGCAGTGGCTAAGGTGGCCACAGTAGCAGCTCCTTGAGCTGCTCTCTCGGTGGGTGGCAACTCCAGCAGCAGCCCACAGCAGCAACCCCAAGCAGCAGCGGCGGCTGCGGCGGCGGTGAGTAGTTGTAGTTGTAGCGGCGGCAAGCAGCAGCTGCAGCAGCAGAAGCAGCTCAGTAGCGGAAGCAGCTCGTATTGTTTTACGCTGTCAAAACCAGAGTCATCCTATCATTCTAGAGAACTCTGGTGTGTTTCATGCATGCACGAAGCAGATTGCTGTTGAGTATCGCTTTGTGCATGATCTTGCGGAGTGATAGGTGATCTCTGTCATCTGGGTCGGCACGAACATGCAGCGGCGGCTTGTATGGTGAAGCGAGCAAGCTTGTAAGGCCGCTTGCTGCAGGTCGATTTCTCGAAGGAGCACAGCATTCCTGACCAAGGCACTAGCACGCAGAAAGTTCATAGTGGCCATTTTTTCTGTCAGGTTTTGCTCCATATCTGAGAGTGAGTGAGAGTGGGATATGTGAGCATGGAGTGTTGAGCATCGCGTTGCGCACTTGTGTCAGTTCTATACGTGTATAGAAATGCGTACCATTAGGTCATGAAGGAGTGTTGTGATGTGAGTGATCACCGTCTACTTGTACAGCTCACTATGACCACTCGGCCATGTCCATGCTCGTGCAGATCCCTGATGCACACCAAGCTGATGCAGGAGCACAGACGTTTGATGGCTCCACCCACCAGCAACTTCCATACAGCTGCCACGACATCCCGGGTGCTTGCTGGAATGCTCCGTAGTTTTTCTACAATCACTAGATTTTTTTTCGGTGGATTGGCTCTTGAGCTGAATTTACATTTTTTGTATTGTCTGTTGACTAATTGATGTCGGACCTATACGTGTGACCAGTTTGTAGTGTCTGGCTCAAGGTTTTGCATCTCTAGCTTCAAACGGCATAGCGTTTGGATGCTTGTGAGTAAAGTTACGGCCAAAACAATGGCTTTGGGCCAGTTTTAGGACAAAGCAACACTGCCGTGTGCATCACCCACCGTGCGCAGCGGCAAATGTTCACATTGTGTGTTTGTCAGTTTTCAACTCTCTCTGTATTACTAAGCTATTGGATCTTATGAGAATGTACGTGTCTTCCTAGCCTCACTATTGCCGTTTCTTGCACCTCCTTTCTTGCTAGTGTGCCAGCTGACTGGGCGGTGCTGCCACATCAACAGCAATAAGGCTTCCTATTAGTTTTTCACCGGGACACTCTATGGCTGCTTGACAGCATCAGCACCCGATGGTGCACCCTCTCATGCTCTCCACAGTTTTCTCTGTGACTAGAACCCGGGATCCATTTTCTCAGTTGCACTCTTCTTACTCGTTCATGATCCAGTTGCGTAGAGTTTCTGTTTTTGTACCCGACGCTTCTTTTAACTTGTCATTCGGACAACCTAGGAGCCTCTATGCTTTTTGAGCTCCCTTCCACTGTTGTTTTGGAGGGTGCAGGCAGGTGAGTCTACTTTTCTGACCGGTTGGTTGGACTTGCCCGCATAGTTGGGTGCATAGTTGGGTGGGTGAGACTAGACGTACACACTTGTCTGTTTGGTTTCACCGTATCTCCACCGTTTGAAGCACCATTGATTTCCTTGGGTTGTATGCAACACACCCTCTCAAATTGAACATGTCAGTGGGGATTTTTCCATTCCCTCATCACATCAGGGCAAATAGAGAGACCATAACATTGCATTCCACCACATAGCACCGACAGCGTTAGCAAAGAGTCCTCGGCAGGACTGGGATGGGCTGAGCTGGGCCGGGTGGGGCATACAGATCCTGGCAACGCAATAGCCCTGAGCTAAGGGCTCACGACACAAAGTTATCTGGCAGAGCCAGAGGCGGAACGTTGTGGAAATTCCTCAAGACCTTCCTTCATCACGGCTACCATCTTGGTTGTGACATAGCGTTTTGGTGGCGTTCTGAGCCGCCATGGCAGTCGCAGCAACAGCAGTGACTATGATAGCAGCAGTAAGCACTGGCAGCTGCCCCAATAGCTGCTGCTGATCTGCCGAATCTGGCAGTAGCAGCAGGGGCCGGATTCAGCGGCTTTGGCGGCTGTCGCAGTAGCAGCATCAACATACCTACAGATTTGGGAGCAGCAGCATTGTTTGTGGCT
The DNA here is from genome assembly GCA_023375785.1 of Penium margaritaceum. NCBI lineage: Eukaryota > Viridiplantae > Streptophyta > Zygnematophyceae > Desmidiales > Peniaceae > Penium > Penium margaritaceum. Next base: position 92,463 of record SZWC01007547.1, read on the forward strand.
ACCTTCTGCTACAGCTACAATAGCAGCTGCAGTCTCAGCTACGAGCACCAGCAGCAGTCGCATAGCTGGCACTAGCGCAGCAACAACAGCAACAGAAACAATAGCAGAAGCAGCAGCGGAAATCAGAGTTTGTAGCAGCAGTGCTTGTAGCTCACAGCTTTAGTGTAAGCAACGCCTGTAGTAGCCACATTAGCACTCGGCACAGAGCAACAACAATAGCAGCAGCAGCAGCAGCTTTGCCTTCTCCGGCTATAACAGCAGTTGTGGGAGTTGCGGGCGCCCATCACTGCAGCCGCCATTGCCAACTCGCAGTGTGCTCCTCTTTCCTCTCTCCAGCATGTCTCACAGCCTGCCATAGCAGCTGCAATAGTAGTAGCAGCATCAACAATAGCTAGCCGTTGAGTGTGTCCCAGCTTTCCACCATTGCTTCAACCAACGGGCCGTTGGTCGACAGACTTGGCGTTTAACAAGCTTGTCAAACCAACGCACTCATTGCCGCGTTCTCTTGTGACTTTTTGTAGCATTCAGTCATCTATCCCTTTTTGGCGGACTGTTGAAAGGTATTGACCACAGCTCCCGCTTTCAGTCACTTTCCTTCATCCTTCTGTAGTAATAGCCTTTTTCTCCATTTTTTGGCGCCATTCAGTGACAATCACTGTAGTTAAGCCAAGCATTTATTGCACAGTGGGTTTTGAACCCAGGCGGCTGCGTTCGTGCGAAGTTTCCTGCCATAGCGCCATGCACGGCGTCGCTCAGAGGTACGTACCATTACAATGGAATGTTTATTGAAAACACATCATCCAAAAGAATCCGTCCGATTGATGAAAATCATATTTCGCAAGAGAATTGAAAGTCACTGCAATTCAGTCACGTAATTGGTCCTTCACGACAGGATTCGTCACTTTTTTTCAGCGGAATCCGTGAAAGTGGGCCTCGCGACTCGGGTCACTTGAAGGATGAAGGCTTCAACAACCGCACGTTTGTGCCCAAAAGTCGCAAATTGGCTTGGGGGGTTCACTAACAATTTCGGCAAGATCGCAATGTCCATGTCAGCTCGCGAGGCCTACGTGGCCGGCGGGAGAGATGGCTGAATACAAAAAAAAATCATGAAGGAACGCGACACATGGATCGACGAGTCCAAGCCAGACCTCAAGAAAACAACAGAAAAACAAACAAAAAGGACAGTCAATACACCCCACCAGGAGTGACCCTGGATCCGCTATCTTGGTAGCCATCCTCAACTGCACATCATTGTCACTCAACATCCAGTGTTTTTTAAAGATTTTTCTTCATCTTTATTTCTCAAAAACATTTTCTCCGTTCTCATTTTTCTTTTGCTCTTCTGTTTGTTGATCAAGATCCCGGGCATCCTGGGTTTGCTCTGGTGCCACAAGGGAGACCAGTCCTGGGCGACAGATTTTAGGTCTTGCCTTTCATTCTTTTTCACTCCCTTTCTTTTGGTTGAGACCATTGCACATGGGAGTCTGACCCTGTGCAGTGGGAGACCAGGGTCGTCATGATGTTGGTTGTTACAATGCCCGCGCCAAAGTCCTCGGCAGTGGCGATATCTCACCTGAGGTGGTGCTGGCTTCCACCACAATGCTATCCTACCCTACCTGTGCCACCTTCTCCATCCTACATCCCTCGATCGTGTCTCAAGCCAGAAACTCCATGTTTCTCTCCTCCGCCAACATGATCAGTTCACGAGTTTTAGCATGGTATGCCCACTCTAGCCTCCACATTCATCGGCCTCCGGATTTTCCCGTCAGAATGAGTTTGGGTGTCAAGTCCGGGGGGTCACCGTTGTTTATTGGATGGAGCTCTTCAAGGCGCGTGGTGAGTGGTGGGGCTGCATTGCTTGGGGAGTGGATTGAGCATTGTTAGTCGCTCACCTTACTGCTTCTTCTTGCTATGACTTTTTTTCATGCTGAGCATTCTCCTATATTTGTTTGCAGTGTTGCACGGTGTCATGTGACCACTCAATCTTGTGTGTTGAGTGTGCTTCTAGATCATCGATTCCGGAGCCACTCATCACATGACGTCATCTCGTGTTGCATTCGTTGCGGTAGGGCCTGTCCGTGACGTACGCTTTGTCCGCACTGGCTCTGGCCAGATGTTGTCAGTTCAAGGCATTGGTGTTGTGCATTTTGTTGGTCCTTTGGGTGACATCTTCTTGCCTGATGTCCTCTTTGTCCCTGCGCTTGAGGTCAGCTTGCTTTCCGTCACTGCCTCAAATGATCAGGGCAAGGATATTTTTTCATCTCGTGGCATCGACATTGTGTCACTAAAGACGTCTGGCCATCCTGTTCTTCGTGCTCTACATTGTGACCTATCATATTGTGTACCCTTGTTTACACCGTCGCCCGTCGCCACTACCATAGCTCATGTGCATATTGCTCCCTCATTTTTCTCTACGCACACAGGTTTTGCTCCATTTGTACTTGTGTCAGGTGCATATTGCCGCCATTTATAGCCTCCTCTGCCAGAAACCTGCTGTTGGTCTTGACCCTAGCACATTCCTTGCACCTTTCACTATTGACTGCCTTGATTGCACACAAGGCAAGATGCATCTCTTGCCCTTTCCTTTGTCCAAATCCTGCATGGTACATCCCCTTTTCCTTGTCCATGCAGATATCATGGGCCCTCTCCCCGATGAATTGGGGTGTCAGTTGGTACATCTTGTGTTTCACGAATGACTTCTCACACTTTTGCTGAATCTTTTCTCTTCGCCAGAAAAGCGATGTAGAGCCCACGATTGATTCTTGGCCTCGTCAAGGCTGAGTGTGCTTGTCGGCGTAAGCTGTTAGCGTTCCACTCCGATCATGGTGGAGATTTCATGGGTCCCACAGTTAGCTTCCTCTAGTTTCAATAGGTGCAAATGGAGCTCTCTGCTCCATATACACAATAGTCGAATAGAGCGTCCGCACGGTGGAACCACACTCTTGCTGATGGTACTCGCACCTTTCTTTTTTGTTCTGGCCGCCCTTAGATGTTTGCGGCTCTCATCTACCGCAACATGTACAACATTCTTTCGCTGGCCACCGACCACGTTCCGACCTGATTGACCCCCAGGAATGAGTCTGAAACATGGCCTGAGGACAAGTCAGGAGGCATGAGGGATGCGACAGGGGCGACAGGATTTGGTGGAGTGAGAGAAGGGTAAATAGGAGGCATAGACTTAGAGGAAGAGGCGGATGTGATTGGAGAGGATGGCATGACCGACGAAATGGATGACATTGATGGAAGGGACAGTGAGGCTTGCATGGGTGCAGGTCCTGACGACTGAGCAAGAGCTGAGGATGAGGGTTGTAGAGGAGCAACCGCAGGGACTACACAACCAACAGAACAGACTTCTCCGCTCAGCCAAGAGAGCGATAGAAGGGAGGCAGCATACGAGAGATGTCCAAAGTCACAAAGAACCGTAGACCCAAAGAACAATGTGCCATGCAGTTCAATGACACATCGGTGCATAGGGTCCGCAAAACGCTAGGCCATATACTAGACGGAGATAGCAAAGGAATGACACAGACAGCCCCAGGGGGGCAGTTTGCCGTTACTTAGATCATCAGGCAGCTAGACAGAGGTAATGTTGTCCCAAACCTAAGCAAGGCAAAGGTCGGCACGAGTACTAGACCAACACTCAAAAGGCATGACAACGTGTGGAAGAGGTCCATGAGGGATACAATTCTAGACTCAAGTCATGTAACTCATGGCCTCAAATGCAAAGAGTGGTGGCAGACCACAATCAGACAAGAAGATGCCGATTTCATTAGTGAGGGTACGATTCCAGTGCTCAGAGATGCCATTCTGCTGGGGTGTGTATGGAGCTAAGGTCTCCAGACATACCCCTTGGGATCCAGCTAAGCAGGTGGTGGGACCAAGAAATTCAACGCAACTGTCACTACAAAAGAATCGCAGGGAGGGGTCGCAGGTGTTCTCAGCCTAGACAATCTAGGACTCAATTACAGGGTGCACATCGCTTTTGTGGTGAAGAGCAAAGACCTAGAAGAAACATGAGAATTCATCGATCAGGCATGAAACGTTATGCACGACATCCCCAAGAAGGTCATGGGGAGGGAGACCCATGACATCCGCATGAACACGGTCTAGGGGATGTGTGGACTGGGACTCAAAGGAAGAGAATGGTGAGTGATGCATCCTGTTCTGGGTATAGTCAAGATAGTCAGCGGGGCAAGGAGAAGGGAAGGTGGAGGGTGACAATCCAAGAGCAAGCTGAAGGTGGAGCATACTGGTCATAGCATAAGTGTGCACATAATGATGAGAGGAAATGTGTGACATGGGTGAGGGTAGTGCTAGCTGATGCAATAGAGGAAGAGAAGAGCGGCACACAACAGATATTGTCACACTTCTCACCAAGCAGGACAACATGATCAGAGGGGCAAAGACGAACCATGCCGACACCGTGACTGGAAGAGGATTCCATGGCTTGATCATTGAGAGATGGTAATGACAGCAGGTTGGATTCCAAGGAAGGGGCGCAAAGCACATGAGGAAGAAACAGAGCGCTACCGAGACCCACAGAACAAACAACACCAACGGCTTCAATAGGAAGCAACTGACCCGGCCCAGTGCAAACAAAGCAAACGTACCTAGCAGAGCCTAAGGAGAAAAATGACGAGTGAACGAATGGCAGGTCATGGGTGGCACCGGAATCAAGGATCCAGAAGCCATCCGACATGCACATGAGGATCAGAATGCCAAAGATCACAACAGTACCAACTGGAAGTGCAGAGGAGACGGATGGGGAACATGCAACAAGACAATGAGGAAGGATAGTAGTCTGCGAGTGCTTGACCCACAGGAAGGATGCACTCAACAACACAAGAACATGACCAGGGTGGGTCCCCACAGAAGAACAGATTCATTCTAACATGCATGACCTCTGTCCAATGTAGCAACACTTTCACCTTCCTGATCGTAAAGGCAAAGAAGCTGGAGAAGATATTGCTCCAGCTGACGCTTGCCATCATCAACGACATACGCTGCCGGGTCCGGGGTCAAGGCACCCAAGGGGGGAGGGAACCACGACAGGATAGTGTAGGCAGAGGATCAAGGACCAGCATAAGTTGGTGCACTGTAAGGGGGTAGCCAGTCCCAAGGGTACAGGGCAAGAGGAGGACTGGGAAGAACCCCGGTGGTGGAGAAAGCCTATGCTGAAGTCATGGTGTTAGAAGGGGATCGAGGGGCGGTGCTGGAGTTGAATGATGTAGAGGCACCAGAGGTGTGTACCTAGTGGGCACGCATGGTGCGGATAAAATGCAGGTCATCCAAAGGAGCAGGAAATGCAGACAATGAATTCCTGATGTAGCTACAGTTCCAACAGACAACACCACCAGGAACAAGCGATGAGGAGGCGGAGGTCTTCACTGTGCCCTTGCCCTTACAATGACCCTTGCCACGTCCACGACCCTGGCAAGCAAGAGCGGAAGACATGGGGGTCAAGGAGGAAGAGGAGATGGAAGAGGAAATGGAGGATGAGGAGAGAGATGAGGCAGTGGTGAGTGTAGCTAATCCTATGATAGTACAGTGATGGAGCCATTTTTCTGGAGACTAGTCCACCATGCAGCAAGACGTTCAACAGCAAAGTCCCTAAGTGCACCAACACCAGGCAGGAACTGAAGTGGGACAGGTTGGAAGGCAGGTTCTCACCTGTTTTGACATCGCAGAGCAAGTCGAAAAGCCCTAGGATGAGCCGGTTGACCATAGTGAGGACGGCCAAAAACTGCCTCAGGACAACCTCACCAAGCTTGTGGAGGAACTTGAGACCACAAGTGCAGTAGATGTCACTGGTCTCGTTAGCATGCATCAAAATTGTGTTGAACAGGACCGTGAGAGCACTCTGAGTAGCTTGGCCAGTGATTGTGGTGCGGCGGCGCAACATGGCGTAGGCACCTAGGCCTGTTAAATTGAACTCATTTTTTACAATTCAGTACAAGATGTCTCGTCCAAGATACAGAGGACTAGAAAATCTTGGTCTTGTACCGAATTGCATTCTGCTTCTCTTGGTTGAGAAGCTTCCATGAACCTTCATAACCACTTGCCGCAACACTAGGCGTCAGCGCTAGGTCAGCGTGTGACAATGGTCACAAGTGAGAGGCAAAACTGCAAGGGTCTGGGTAGGGACACGTACAGATTGTCAAGAAGCTCAAATATGAATGTAATCGCAGAGAGAGTTAACAAATGACAGCTCCACAGCATGAATACCTACCACAGTGCACGGCGGGTGTCACACGCGGCAGTGCAAGGTCTGTCTTGACACCAGTCCAAAAACACTGTTTTGGCCATAACTCTGCGCAGACAAATCAGAACGCTACGCCGTCTGAACCTAAACGTGTAGGATCTCAAGCCAGATGCTAAGACTGGTCACGTGCATGCATTCGGCATTGAACAGTGGACACAAAATGCAAAACATGTGAATCGGGCCCACGGCCAGTCCAACGATGACATCCTAAAGGCTGTAGAAATACTGCAGAAGGTCGAGACAACATCCAGGATGCTGGGACAATCGTCGGTCAGCTCTGAGTGGGTGGTCTACCACTTGCTGATGCGACGGTGCCTCCTGGGTCCGCATCAGGGATCTGTCATGCCGTAGCTGTTGCATATGTTCCTGGATGATGTGGAGTCCCGTCGGGTCATCATGATCTCCAGTACGGTCGCCGCTCACCTGTAGCTCTGGGTGCACCCGTAGCTGCCACGGCCATGGCTCGTGACAGGTGGAAGCCACACACACCAAAACTCCCCCTAGCTGACACATCTTTCAACACTACGATGGCTGAGAAAAGGCAGGGAAGGATGGCTTGGATAACCAATCATGGAAAGCATCGATCAAGCATACCATAGCATAGAGTCTCCTCGTGACAAAGGTGCATACCACCAAGTGCCCGGGTCTCGACCATGCAAGAATTTAATCACAAACATACGTTTCAAACATCATGCAAGAGATACGGAGAAACAAGGTGCCCTCATAACCCTAGAAAATGTCTCCGGGTGTCCGGGTCTTGACCACACCAGGCATGGATCATACATAACCCATGGAGGCAATGGGTCTCCACGTCACACCGGTACAACTCACAAGGTGTGCGGGTCTCGACCAGCATAACCTCGACCATAGTATCGTGTCACACCCCAAGTAACCTCACTGTCTTAAAAAGAGTGTGAGGCCAAAGCCCACACACCAACACCCCCCCTGGGCTGTAGAGGCTTCCAGCACGAGCAAAGCTGATGGCTGCTCCCAACACAATCCCTGAGGAGGGAGCACGGCTCCCCCAAGGCCACATACCCCTACACTACAATAGCAAGGGTGACGATGATGCTGGTGGGATGTGCTCGTACAAAGCCTCACCCCGGAGCGCCGTCATTGGTATCGTTGTCGTTGCTGTCATTGTCACTGCGGTCGTCACCTGCTGATGTGACTTGTGCAGCACTGAGGGCCTCCTCCAAGACAATCACGTGATGTATGGCCTCCAACTGTTGAGCTCCAAATCGCCTCGTAGCCTCCGAGGCATGTATAGAGCTCAACGAGCTTTGACGCGGCAACCGACAGGCTGGCTGCATCTGTAGTATGTAGGCGATCAGTCGCGGAATGAACCTGACGGTGGACCTCGATCATGTGCGCGTCGGCATGAGCCAAAGCCTCCTGCATCCTTGGTGTCTCATCCTCTGGGAAGGAGTGGATTTTTGCCTGCTCTTTGTCCCCTCTCGCACAAGTCGACGTCCCCTTCGTCAGTCGTCGACTCAAGTGCCGCCTGGCCACGAGCTGCTGGCAAGGTGTGGGCGCAAGACAATGAGTTCGGATGTAAATTTTCAGGGGCTATAGGAGCAGATGTTGTGAAGGCACCTGCTACTTGTGACACACCTGTCGCTCGACCATCAGTTGCTGGCCAAACGTCGGCATGTGTAGGTACATCTCCATCCGCGGTACTTTTGCGGTCATTGAAGGTGCAATCAGTGTCGTGGTGCTCCTCCCGACCCCTAGGACGCAGCCCATCATCCACCTAGTGCTCGAGGTCCCCCTTCCCAAACATGCATCCTAAAGAGACCACTCAGCTGCCTCAAGACGCTTGTGTACATCCTCCACACACTCCTCGAAAGCCCCTTGTGTTGGAACATCCATAGTGTAAAAGCAGCTCCTGGCCTCCCGGAGCTCGGCCATGAGACTCTGCATGTGTGCCTTCGCTCTAGTCACGACTCCCTCCTGCTCGTCAGACACGAAGCATAGGCGCTTGGGTACAAGATCTGTAGCTCGGACGAGAGTAGCTGTGTCCTCGGCTGGAACCGCCATGATGTCAGCGACACCGGTCAGGGTAGCGATAGCCGTGGGTCCGTAGCTCACTCTGCATCCTCCATGTTGCACAGATGGACGTCTGCTCTCACCGAGGGGCCATCTCGTGCTCGTGCTGCGGCTACTGCAAATGCGGCAGCACACTAGGCTTCTACGTCTACCTTTGAATCTGCGTCTAATCATTCCACAATAGACAGCTGATCCTCAAAAAGGAAGTCTGCCTCATTCTGGCGGTCAATCACATGCTCCTGCTGCCTAGCACTATCTACCAGAACCACCTCGGCGTCTGTTGTGGGCTGAGCATCAGCATCTGCATCACTTGCTCCTCCTCTTGTTACTCCTGGCACCATGACAGCTGTCTCCACACCAGCTAATGCATGAGTGCGCACATCGTCAGGCATAGCTCCTGCATCGATTGTCGTCACGTCATCCGCCAAGGCATCAACGATCACCATCTCCATCCCCGACTCTGATTTAGCATCAGACCAATCCTCCTCCGTAAAGAGTCTCCATTAGGGCAGACGTTTCCCCCCCCCCTCCCCCGAACTCTACGCTAACTGAATGTGCTGCGTAGCGTCATCTACCTCAACCATCCTACGCTCCACAACAATTGCCTCACCAATGTTGAGCTCCACCGCAGTTGCCACTGGAAAAACCATCCCCCTTGCGACTGACACCTCGGGAGGAGCTGTGGGGACTCGGCAGACCAAGCCAAGGACAGGGGACGAGGGGCTATTGTTATCTATAACTCCTCCCACAGCCACATCTGGTGGTACTGCCTGGCTGGTGGTGCAAGACGAGCACCTCGCCGCCGCGCACGACGAATGCAAGTACAAGCGGTACGGCTAGGGGTTCAGGGTATGTCCGTGGGTATAATGCCGACACCCTTCATAACAAAGCAGAGGGTGATGGATGTACACGAGAGATCTGGCATACTAGCATCGTCAAAGGAAAGGATGCAGGATCGCAAGGAGGATGGAGATGAAGTGGGAGGTGACACCTACAACGGGATGGCAGCTCCCTCGGAAGTTACGTGGTGAAGGAGCTGCTGGGCCATGCACTTGAGGTTCTAGACCTCCATGTATAGGGCAGCCATACTTCCATGCAGAAGCGTTGTGGCGTCACTCGGCGACATATCCACCGAAGGAGGAAATGGGAAGGATTGTACCCAAAGGGGATGCCACCCAGGAGGGCGCTGTTTGTACTGGCACTAGCCATGCTGCCTACCTTGGCAAGACTAGTACAAAAACCATGAAGAAAAGTAGACGCCTGCCACGGATGCATCGACCACTATGCCTGTGGCGGCTGCCACGGCTGAGGCTCAGGCACAAACCTTGGAGCTAGCAACGTCCACGGCCACACTGCGTAGCTCATGTCGAGAGCTGAGCGTAGGTGATAGTCTCACACACTCAATCCCGGTGGCACATAGCACCACGTGGAGAAATACAAATGCAACAACGTCTCTGAGACAGGCTGCGATGTTGTCAGTCATGACAAAAACATCAACCGGAGTGTGTTGTTACAATGTTACACTACAGCCACACGGTGGCAATGGCGCAATCATCGCAATGTGTGACCTCAAGTTACCTTCGGTACCGTTGATGCTGCACCGGGTGCCATCGTCAACAGATGGTTGTGGCCTCAAGCCATCTTTGCTATTGCTACTGCTGTTGCAACTCTCGTGATGGCTGCAACTACAGGGGTTCCCATCGTCAGCCAACGGTGGTGGCCTCAAGCCACACTAAATAGTAAAATAATGAAAAAACAAAGAAAACGAAACTCACCCCATTTTTTTTGGTTCACCGAACGCTCGGCGCAAGTGGGATACCCCTTCTCGAGGTTTTACTCAAATGCCTCACTCCCCTGTCCTCTTTCTCCCTTTGTTTTTTTTGTTGGTGCCACCTCCTTGGATGCCCCCTTTGGAGTTTCCTGGGGTACCCCACTCGAGGACCCCCCGCTTTGTCCTCTCCCTTTCCTTTTTTTTTAGCTTTCCAGCTCTATCCTTGCCTCGAGCGAGGTTATCGAGCGAGCTCGCTTGGCAAGCAAGCAGCTTCGCCCCACTTGCTCACACTGCAAAGCTACAATGTAGCTTTTTGTTGCAAGCAAGCAATAGCAGTGGCTGCTGCCGTTGTGGCTGCCATTGCTGCACGGGCTACTGCTATTGTTACAGCGAGTATGAGCAGTTGCAGCCATGCGCTGCAGCTGACCGCCACAGTCGCCGCTGCTGCTATCGTCGCTACGCGTGATGCCTACCGTTGCTGCTGCTAGAGCTCCTTGCCATCGCTTCCGCTGATGCTGCTGTTGCTCACTGTCGCCTATTGTTGCTACTCACAGCCGCCTGTTGCTGTTCACGCTCACTGCTGCTGTTGTTGGTCGCTACTGCCGCCTGCTGTAGCTACCGTTGAAGCTGATCGCCACTACAACTACTGCTATAGCTGCTGCTCGCCGATGCTGTTATAGGTGCATGCTGCCACCGCTGCTGTTGTAGCTGTTGCTAGCTGCAGTTGCTGCCAGCCGCTGCTGTTGCAGCTGCTGCCAGCCGCCGCTGCTACGGTTGCTGCTACAGCTGCTTCCTGATGTTGCTATTGTGGTCATTGCTGCGGCTGCTGCGTTGCTGTTGTAGCTCGTGGCTATTGATACCGCCGCTGCTGCAAGCAGTTGCCACTGCTACATGCCGCCACTGCTCGCAGCGGCTGTCGCAAGCTGCTACTACGAGCTGCTTCACCTTTCTTTTTGTTTGTACACGCCATTGGCCTGACACGGTTGCTGCTGCCACTCGGTGCTGTTGATATAGTGGCTGCTGCCTGTAGTCCCTCTCGTTGCAAGTACTTCCCGCCGCTATCTCTGCTATAGGTGTTGTTGCTTGCAGTTGCAACCGTAATCTTCGTTATCTTCATCGCTCCGCTGCAACATAGTCATGGTGGGTCTCTCCACGATCTTCTGTTGCTGCTGTGGGTGCCTGTAGCTGTAGCCACTCACTGCTGTTACTACTGCTGCGTCTTTGCTACACTGCACAACGAGCTGTGGCTCATTAGCTCTGATACCATGAGAAGCTTCCAGAAACCTTCCTAACCACTTGTCGCAAAACTAGTCGTCAGCATTAGGTCAGCATGTGACAATGGTCACAAGTAAGAGTCAAAACTACAAGGGTCTGGATAGGGACATGTACAGAGTGTGAAGAAGCACAAACATGAATATAATTGTAAAGAGAGTAAACAAATGACAGGTCCACAACATAAAAATCTGCCGTGATGCATAGCGGGTGTCGGTGCGGCTATGCAAGGTCTGTCCTCAAACTGGCCAAAAAACAGTGTTTTGGCCGCAACTCTGCACAAATAAATCAGAACGCTACGCCGTCTAAACATAAACATGCAGGATCTCAAGCAGGACGTTATGACTGGTCACATGCATGCATCTGGCATTGAACGGTGGAAACACAATGCAAAACATGCAAATCACAACCACGGCTAGTCCACCAATAAATTCCTACAGGCTACAGAAACATTGCATAAATTCCGAGAGAACATCAAGGATGATGGGGCAGTCGTCGGTCAGCTCCGAGTGGGTGGTGTACCACCTGCCGACACGGCGGTGCCTCCTGAGTCCGCATCAGGGATCTGTTATGCCGTAGCTGTTTGATATGTCCCTGGACGATCGGGAGTCCCGTCGGGTCATCACGATCTTCAATACGGCCGTCGCTTACCATCAGCTGCGGGTGCACCCGTAGCTGCCACGGCCATGGCTCATGACGGGTGGAATCCACACACACCAACATTGGTCTTGCCTTGGTATCACTTACGTCTAAAGGAATGTCAAATTTGGCACCATTAGGAGGGACAGGTGAAACGACAGAGCGAGCTGTCTAAACACACCCACTTCACAGCAAATTCACGAAAACAAATGACACCGACGCCGCGGACAGGTAGCACCTAGCCCGTCCGGACAGCGAGTACATTGCCAACAAGACCAAGCATACTGAAGACCTAGCGTGAGGCCTTCATGTGATGCGTGGTCCCGGAGTCAATGATCCAGGTCTCGGCCCGGTCCTAGACCGGAGTCGCCAGATTGCTAATAGTCACATGCCAGCAAGCAAGAGACGCGGACGCAATTGAAGGAGGCGTGGACCGAGGCTGCCAATCATTAAGCCACGCGACGTCGTCAATGAGGGGAGCAAAGGAGACCACGGAAGGCTACGGGACAAACGAGGAAGCAGGACACAACCGCAGCTCAATCTCAGTCATGCATGGCAAGGGGGAAAAGCAGGAGGTGATGCAACGCGCACTTCCCTTGGGGGGGTGCGAGGCGGGTCGAGCTCAAGCACAATGAACTGATCTAGCTAACGCTCACGCATGGATGGCCCGGGAGTGTAGACTGAATGCGGAGTGGTGGCGCATCAGCCCGGATAGAAGGAGGACTGCTCCACTGAAGGGAACGGAGGCACGGACGGTTGCGGATGATGCTGTTGTGGAGCTGGCGTCTACGGGACCAATTTTGCAGTCGGAGGAGTGGAGCTACTGGACGGGGTCGAGGCGTTAGAGGCGGCGACAGCAATGGCGGCAGATTCGAGACGGCGCTCCCGATGGCGATGCATGGTGGCGATGACGCGCGCCTTGTCCGTCTCTAGTGAGCACGTGTACCATCCGTGCCCTGGCTGGCCATAATTGTGGCAGACCAAGCCACTACCACTGGACCCAGTCAATTGCTGCTGCTGCTTTTGCTGCTATCCCTTACCCTTCTTCCTCCATTTCTTCTTCTTCCCCGGCGATGAGGAGCTGGTGGAGGTAGCTACTACGGGGGAAACGACGGCCACTAAAGCGACGGCAGGGGAGGCGACAACCTTTGTGCGCTAGAGGCGTGACTCCAGACGAGCTTCCTGAATCCTGAGGAAGAGCTCGTATGCCCAAGGCATGAGGGTGTCCTGGGCGGCCATGGTGGAGAGGAGATCCCGGGAGTAGTGCACGAAGACGTTCGCGTACGCGTTGGTGGTACTGCGCTCGATGGTGAGGAGCGCGGTCAAAGAAGGTGGAGCGGAGGTGCCTATGAGACGGAGGATGTCCTTAGCCCATTGCCAGTAGGCGGTGACTATCTTGGTCTCCCCCATGTGCAAGGAGTTGAACTCCCGCAGCAAACGACTGGTCTCAGCCTCACTGGATAAGCGATGGGGACGATTGAGGACGTGCCATGTGGCTACAGGATCTGGGTGCCGCCAACGGTGAAGCCGGCAAGAAAGGACTCTAAGGTCAAGCGGGAAGCCGGAGGAGTGACGGGAACGAGGGCACGTACCGCACGACTGGCGTCATATAGCTGGTCTGCCTGAGTGGGGTCATTCAGGAGGGTGTAGTATGCCCACAGGTCCTCACCCTACGCCTAGATGCAGAAGCTAAACTCCCAGCTCCGGAATCGCTCGCCAGCCTAAAGCAGCAGAGACGGCGTCTCAAAGTCCTTTTTCTTGCGGGCGACACCCAGAGTGGGGCCAAGGACGGAGGTCAGTGTCTACCGCTGACACTGAGTCTGCTGTTGCGCCAGGATATGCGTGGCAGCGGACACAGCGGGGCTGGTGTGCCCAAGAGGAATGAATGGCGGCGGGACACTAGACGGAGGCTGTAGGGCCAGAGGTTGCAGCACTACAAGCTGTTGCGTCAAGGCAATGAGCCGTTGCTGAATGACAGCTAGGGGATCAGGAGTGCTGACGACGACACTTGTTGGTTGCTGCTGTTGCTGCTGTTGCTGCTGTTGTAGCTGCTGCTGCTGCATTTCCTACTCTTGCTACTGCTGCCGTTGTTGCTGCTGCTACTGCTGCTACTACAGCTATTGCTACTACTACAAAAAAAGGAGGGGGGTATCCCCCATGGGCGTTGCCCAAACGGAGGAGGACCCCTCCCCACTGGGGCTCTTAGCCATGATGGGTTTTGGTGCCCCCTCTATTTTTTTTTGTGCTCCTGATGTCAACACTGACATCAGCCTATGTCGGCTGGCGTCAGCAGCTGCCGCCGCGTTATCTACTGTTACTGCTGTTGCTATGGAGTTTCTTCCCCCCCTTCCTCCCCTTTTTTGTTGTTTATGACTTCAGTAGTGACATGAGCGGCTGGATGCTAACATCAGCAGCGGTTGTTGGGGCTGCTGTTGCGCAACTACAACAATTGCTTTTGTCGATACCGCTGCTGCTTCTTTTTCTGTCGCTGTCATTGCTTGCCGCTACAGTTGCTACTGCTACTGCTGCTATAACTACTAGTGTTGCTACTACTACTGCTGTTGCTACAGCTGCTGTTGCTACTGCTACTACTGCTGTTGCTGCAGCTACTATTCGAGCACCAACTGTTTCTGCTACTACTGCTGCTGCGGCTGTTACTACAGCTACTGTTGTAATAATAGCTATAGCAGCTGCTGCTACTATTGTTGTTGCTGCGACTACTGTGTTAGCAGCAATTGTTGCTGCTGTTGATGTTGCTACAACTGATATTGCAACAGTTACTACTACTGCTGCTACTACTACTGACGCTGCTGTTGTTGCATGCTACTACAACTGTTGTGGCTACAGCAACAACTATGGCAGCTGCTGCTGGGGTGAAAGATATTTTCTTTGTCTTCCTTTCTTTTTCCTTTTCATCTTTCATAGCAAGCTTTGCTACTCACCGTGGGCAGAGGGCTCCGAGCAGCGAGTTCACTACTCGCTATCAATAGTCTGCTGCTCGTAGTGAGCAATGGGCTTGCCTTCTAGAGCCTACCGCTCGCGGCAAGCTGCACATTGCGATTAGCAGTAGCTGCTGCTCGCTGTTGCTGACTACTGCTCGCTACTGTTGCTATTGCAGCCGGCTGTTGCAGCTGCTTGTTACTATGGTTTCCATAGCTTGCTTTTGGTGCTGCTCACAATTGTTGATATTGCTCCCTGCCATTGCTGATGCTGCTGCGAGTTGCTGCTACTGGCGGCCGCTGCTGCTTACTGCTGCGGGCTGCTACTACTACTGTGAGCTGCTGCTACTATTGCGAGCTACTGTTGTTGTTACTGCTGTTGGTTACTACTCCTGCACGTAGCTGCTGCTCGTTGTTGTTACCACTACTCGCTGTTGTTGCCTACCGTTGCTACTGCTGTAGGTTGCTGCTACTACTCGCTGGTGTTAGTCATTCCACTTGGGTGACATTACCACGTGCGACATCGCCTGCAGGTGTCGGACGCGGCCTGCCGCTAACCTCCTCGCGTCACGCGTGGGGGTCAGTACTGCTGGAAAAATCCAACAGCATTTTCCCCGGCCCAGTGGCCGTCGGAAAAAATCTGACATCGCCACCAGGCATGTCAATCCTGCCGGAGAAAATCCAGCAGCATTTCCCCTGCACTTGCACGTATGGTAGTCCGCCGGCATTGTCTGGCACATGTACGCCAGTCTTCTGCTGCTGCTACGCTCTGCCCAAAAGGAAAGGCTAGGTAGCAGGTTGGGACAGCAGCGTTGTTGATGCAGTGTACGGGCTTCCATGCTCGTTGCTCAAGTCTGCTGCCCCCTCCGTCTGCTGCTCTAGAGTCTCAATCTGGAAGCTCTGGGCTTGTTACTCAGAAGCGCGCGCGCCAGTGTTAGCGCCAGAAAGCAGCTGAAAACTAAAAGTGACTGATTAGGAATGAAGAATGAGCAACAAGTGGAGACCCCTCCAAGTTCTAGCTCCCCCCCAGCGCTTTAGAACTTGTTACTCAGCTTACTAGCCAATCAGAAAATAGTCCTGGACCTATTTTCTGGCATGCAGGGTTTTCTCGGTAAGCCCTGCTAGACAGCCGACAGCCCAAAACCCGGGCGTCATCCGTTTTGCTTGATGAATGGACCATACTAGAATACCGACGCTGCAAACGCAGTTGTGCGGTCAAAATCAGCTAGAAAAATAGCGGTAAAGAGTTATGGCTGCCCGAACCCGGGCAGTGCCTACAATGGTCCATGATGCCAAATGGTGCCACGCAATACGAGATATGGACTCCACGCACAGCATGACGCTGCACATGCGATGGTACAGTCAAAACCAGTGCTAGACGCATGCAAACAGTCAGTGTCAGTCAGTGACACTGACTGCCGTCGGCCCAACCACCGAGGAGGCCTGCCGATGGAGCTGAGCACGTGGTCAGAGGGAGGAAGCTGTAGCAAACTGTGAGTAGGCCTTAGCATGCGTCCGCTCCACCGGAAGACAATCTAGCAGCGTCGAGTCTCACCATTAGTCATCTGCACGCCAATGTACACATGCTGGGAGGACACAACAGAGCACAATGAGAGATGCGTAAAAACCAACACTACCCCATGACTCACAGGCGTAGTGCACATGGACGGGCAAAGACACAGTCAACAGCCAGACTCCCCCAAAGCACGTAGAGACGTAGGTAGGGACAAAGAGAGCCAATCACGAACACACGCCAACCAAACTCACAACCTTCTTGAACAAGTCACGCTTCAATGCCTTGGTCAAGAAGTCAACCAGCTGCCGTGCTCTCTCAACCCACACAATGCCGATGCTCCCTTCATACAACAATGAACGCACATAGTGATACTCAATGTTGATGTGATTTGTACATGTGTCATGCACACTATCGTTGTCAGCGATCGCCATGGCACTTTCATTATCGCAGTGCAACGTGATGGATGCAACGGACTGACGTAACTCAGACAACAAACGGTGCAAATACACACTCTCACACGCGCCTTAGCCAAGGACCACATACTCAGCCTCAGCAGTATTGTGTGCAATACACCCCTTCTTTCCACTGCACCAGGACACAGCCGTGTCGTCGATCAGGAAGATCCAACGTGTGTTGCTCTTACCATCCAGACTGCCGGCCC
Organism: Penium margaritaceum; assembly: GCA_023375785.1. Lineage (NCBI taxonomy): Eukaryota > Viridiplantae > Streptophyta > Zygnematophyceae > Desmidiales > Peniaceae > Penium > Penium margaritaceum. The sequence goes on from SZWC01007547.1 coordinate 109,572, forward strand.
AGTCCCTGTCGGTGTAGCCCACTACGACGACAGATGGCTGGAGGCACAACATAAGACCTTGCCGAGGAGTCGAGACAAAGTAACGCAGTACTCGGATCACGGCCTCAAAGTGGAGGTGACGCGGCTCCTGAGAAAACTGAGCCAGGAGGTTGACAGCAAACGCGATTTCTGGGCACGTTGTTGTCGCCACGAACATCAGTGACCCGATGACTCACAGATACGTGGTCACGTCGACTGGGTCCCCCACAACGGCTGGGTTAGGACTCTTCAGCTTCACTTGGCCATCAAGTGACATGGGTGAAGATGCGCTCGGCACGAGGGGCGCGTCCTTGGCGAAGCGAGTGGATAGGGTCTGCACATAGGTAGCCTCGTGGACGTGCAGGATGCCTTAGGAGCAATCATGCTCGAGCTCCATGCCCAGGAAGACTCGGGTAGGCCTGAGATCCTTCATCTAGTAGACGGCGTGTAGCACGTCCTTGATACGCTGGATGGTAGCCATGTCTGGCGATGCAATGAGGAGATCATCAACATAGACGAGAACAACGGCAAAGGGATGGCCTCGTGCGCTGAACAACACTACGGGGTCAGCGATGCTATGCTAGAGGCCGTCACGGAGGAGCGTGCTGCTCATCTCCTGGTTCTAGCACCTAGGTAACTGCTTCAGGCCATAGAGGGCCTTCCGCAACTGCCATACTCTCCCAGTGCCATCATCGAAGCTTGAGGGTTACACCATGTAGAGCTCCTCACCCTCCAGTGAGCCATGGAGGAAAGTGTTGCTCACGTCCATCTGATGAAGCTCCCATCCAGGCTGGGCAACCAGGCAGAAGAGCGCCTGACTAGTGGAGAACGGACCAATTTGGGCAAAGATCTGGTCGCAATCAACCCGAGGGACCTGAGCAAACCCCTTGGGTGTGAGGCGGGCCTTGTACTTGTCCAAGGACCCAGCAGGCTTCCATTTACACAGAAAGACCCACTTGGAACCAATGGCCGTCGGACGTGGATGGAGGTTGACGAGGTCATACACATGGTGCTTCCGGATAGCAGCGAGCTCATCGGCGCAGGTAGCATCCCACTGTGCGGCCTCAGGCAAGGTTTGAGCCTCGATTAGGGTGGCTGGATCCTCCGGACGTGCTGTGGTGCGGACAGAGAGAGCGTGTGCATCTCAAGCTCTAGGTGGGATGCGCGCGAGTGCAACCATGACAGCATGCCGATGCTCATGATGGAGCATGGCGTAGCCCAGTGCGGAACCCGAGTGAAGGTAAGCAATGATGGTCGAAGTGGCGAGGCCGAGGGTCTTGGTGCCAAGGTCCCCACTCACGACCGTGGGAGTGGAAGAGACACGTGGAGCCACAGGGGGCCGAGGCGCCACCGGGCGCAGTGCCGCGCTCAATGATGTCTTGGGTTGGAGGCTGCCGGCTGGGCCACGTCTAAAGCGCGAGCCAACTAAGGCAGACGCGGCTACAAAGCCAGAGGGACCGGCGGACACGACTAGGAATGTCGGCGCAAAGGGGCCAGTGGTAGCGACTGGTGCTGCTGGCCCGAAGGGACCAACGGGCACGACTTGGGTCACCGACTCGGAGGGACCTGCGGACGCGACTGGGGCTGCTGGTTCAAAGGGGCCAACGGGCGTGACTGGGACTGACGGTCTGGAGGCTCCAGCGGGTGTGACGGGGGCGGTTGGTCCGGAGGGGTCAGCGGGCACGACTGGGGCTGCCAGCACATAGGGGCGAGCGGGCGCGACTGGGGCTGCTAGCCCGGAGGGGCCGGTAGGCGCAACTGGGTTTGCCACTCCGGACAGGCCATTAGGTGCGACTGAGGATTCTAGCTTGGAGGGACCAAGGGACGTGCCACCTGAAAGAGGCAGGACATAGGATAGACTCACCACTCCCCCACGCGACGGGAGGGACACCGACGGGCCAGAGCGAACGAGGTCACGCGGAAACAGCTCCTCAAAGAAGAGAACATCGTGGGACTCGACGATGCAGTGTCGGGAGGGATCCTAGAAGCGCCAAGCCTTGGACTGATGAGAGACACCAAAAAAGGTGCAAGGACGACCACGGGGGGCAAGCTTGTTGCCCTGCTGCGGGACAGGCAGCCACACGATGGCCACGTAGCCCTTGACGTGTGCACGGTGCATGTCGGCGCGCAGACCGCACCAGTGCTAGTACGGCATGGACTGGCGGGGAAGAAAACAAAATCGAGCAAGAAGGGCAAGGGATAGCAGCAGCAGCAGCATCAGCAACAATCGAATGGGTCCAGTGGCGATGGCTCGGTCTGCAACAACTTTGGCCAGCCAGGGTACGGATGGTGCGCGTGCCAGCTATAGACAGACGAGGCGCGCGTCATTGCCACCATGCGTCGCCATCGGGAATGCCGTCTTGCATATATTGTTGTCACTTTTGCTGCCTCTGACGCCTCGACCCCGTCTAATAGCGCCACTCCTCTGACCGTAACACTAGTCTCACAGACGCCAGCTCCACAGCAGCATCATCCAAAGCCGTTGGCGCCTCCGTTCCCTTCACCGGAGCAGTCCTCCTTCTATCCGAGCTCAAGCGCCATGACTCCACACTCATTCTACACTCCCGGGCCGTCCACGCGTGAGCGTCAGCTAGAGCAGTTCGTTGCGCTTTAGCTCGGCTTGCCTCGCCCCCCCCGGGGAACTACAGGTTGCGTCGCCTCTTGCACGTCCCACTTGCCCTGCATGACTGAGATTAAGTCGCGGTTGCGTCCTGCTTCCTCGCTCGTCCCACTACCTTTCGTGGTCTCCTCTGCTCCCCTCCATGACGATGTTGCGTGGTTTGATGATTGGCAGCCTCGGTCCGCGCCTCCTTCCTCCACGTCCGCGTCTCTTGCTTGTTGCCATGTGACTGTTAACGATTTGGCGACTGCGGTCCAGGACCCGGCTGAGACCTGGATCATCGAATACGGGGCAACGCATCACATAACGGCCTCTTGCTAGGCCTTCAGTATGCTTGGTCTTGTTGGCGATGTATCCGGTATCCGGACGGGCTCCGACCAGGTGTTACCTGTTTGTGGCGTCAGTGTCGCTTGTTTTTGTGGCCCTGCCAGTGATGTCTTCATGACTGATGTCCTTTTCGTCCCCGGTCTTGCGCTCAGCCTCCTGTCTGTTACTTCACTTGACTGCATGAGCATGCACATTGTGCACTCACGTGGTGTTGGCACTGTATCGTTGCGTTTGTCCGGTCTTGTCGTTCTTCACGCCCATGACAACCTGTGGCATGTGCCTCGTCTTTCCTCCTCTCCTTCTATCCCCTCTCTGTCAATCGTCACAAACCATGTGTTTGTCACCAGCACGCGTTCTCCGCAGCACACCCGTCTCTCGCACCGCCGCCTTTGCCATGTCCACTTTGCTGCCATCGACAACATGCTCTACACCCAGCCCCCCAAGGGCCTTGACCCTGAGACTTTCCCTTTGCTGTATCCCACGGACTGCATTGATTGCGCTCAGAGGAAGATGCACCAGTCCACATACCCTCTGTCCTCCTCTCGTGCGTCAGCCCCTCTCAACCTAGTCCACTCCGATGTCATGTGTCCTCTCCCTACCGAGTTCGTTGGAGAGCATGGCCCCTATGTCCTCACCCTCACTAACGACTACTCTCGTTACCCCTGGGTCAACTGCCTTCAGTAGAAGAGCGACGTTGCCCATGCCATTCAGGACTGGCTTGTCCTTGCAGAGCGGGAGTGTGGTTGATCTATTTGCCGCTTTCGCTCCGATCGCGGTGATGAGTACATGGGCGAGACCACGACGTATCTCGCCTCCCGCGGTATCCACCACGAGACGTCCGTGACCTACACGCCCACCTAGAACGACGTCTCTGAGCGGTAGAACCGTACCATGGCCGACACCGTCTGCACCATGCGGGTTGATTCTGACCTCTCCGATGGCTTCTACTTTGAAGCCATGGCCTACATGATGTGGGTCTGGAACCGGATTCCACACAAGGGTTCTGCTGTAAGTCATAATAAACGCTTGCATATTTTGCAAAATGTCTATACATAGAAAATAAAGAACAATTTCAAAACGTTTTAGTCTTCTATGACCTCCGCTGATCCTCCAACGTGCCATGAACGAGAGTTCTGCAGCACGTTCAATTTTCTCTTACTGTGCCACTTCTTGTCTCTCTCCTTCCCTTCCCTTGCCTTGCTCTCTTTCCTTTCCTTCCCCGTCTCATCCTCTACTTCTCTCCCCTTCCGCTGCCTTCCTCTCTTTCCCTCATTTCCCTCTCTTTTTTTTCAATTATGTTTTTCAAAATCTTATTTCTCTTCTTCAATCCTTTCATTATCAGATGGACAGGGGGGTCAGGGGGTAGAGGGGTGGACGTACAGGTGCCATCCCGAACACCAAGGGCGGAAGAGTAATAGGAGCCCACTACATACTGACGTTTTCCCTCTCTTTCTTTCAATATGCTCCCTCCCTATCCTCCTGTCTCTTTCATTCCTCTTCTTCCTGATTGTGGTGCTACCACAATCAGTGTTGCTGCTTCTATTCCTCTTTCTTGTGTTGTTGCTGCTACTGCCGCTGCTGCTCCTGCTGCTGTCTTTGTCTCTGTTGTAGACACAGCTGCCACCGCCGTCGATGTCACTGTCATGGATATCGAAGAGGAAGCCACTGTCTCTGCTGCTGCCGCTGCTGTTGCCACTGCTTCCACTTGCTACCACTCCCTCTGCAGCAGCTGCTACTGCTGCTGCTTCGAAGAAAATGCATTTTCTCTGCTCAACATTCACCTCTTTGGCCTATGAAGCCATGGTACTGTGGTTGCCTCTCTTGGTGTCAATCGTGGGGCACAGATGTCCCAGGAGAAAAGGAAAAAGAAAAACAAATACAAAATTGGAAAGAAGAACAAATCCAATTTTCATCCCTCGAACCACGTTATGTGCAAGAGGCCATCGCGCGGTGGCTCTCTGTTCGACCCCATCGTTGCAGAAAAGCTACAGTCACTGAGGCATGCCATCGTCGCCTAACGCATTCCCTTGCTCCTCAAAGAGGTGGAGAAGAACCATCCGGTAAGGAGACGGGGGCCTACAAATCCTCCTGGCATGAGACATGAGGGAAACATGGCAAGAGGGAGTGTGGTTGTTGGATATCCCTGTACAGATCCCTTCTTTTTTCTCTTTTTTTTCTCACATGATGAGGAGCGGGTGGAGGTAGCTACGGCGGGGGAAGCGACGGCCACTGAAGCGACGGCAGGGGAGGCGAGGGCCTTTGTGCGCTGGAGGCAGGACTCCAGACGAGCTTCCTCAATCCTGAGGAAGAGCTCGTATGGCCAAGGCATGAGGGTGCCCTGGGCGGCCATGGTGGAAAGGAGATCCTGGGAGAAGTGCACCAAGAGCTTCGCGTACGCGTCGGTGGCACCACGCTTGATGGTGAAGAACGCTGTCAAGGGAGGTGGAGCTGAGGTGGCTAGGCGACAGAGGATGTCCTCAGCCCATTGCTAGGAGGCGGTGACTATCTTGGTCTCCCCCATGTGCAGGGAGTTCAACTCCCACAGCAAACGGCTGGTCTTAGCCTCACTGGACAGGCGATGGGGACGACTGAGGACGTGCCATGTGGCTGCAGGGTCTGGGTGCCGCCAGCAGTGAAACCGTCAAGAAAGGGCTCTAAGGCCAGGCAGGAAGTCGGAGGAGCGACAAGAACGAGGGCACGTACGGCGCGACTGGCGTCATATAGCTGGTCTGCCTCGGTGGGATCATACAGGAGGGTGTAGTATGCCCACAGGCCCTCACCCTGCGCCCAAATGCGGACGCTAAGCTCCCAGCTCCAGAACTGCTTGCCGGCCTGAAGCGTCAAGGGCGGCGTCTCAAAGTCCTTTTGCTTGCGGCCGGCGTCCAGAGTGGGGCCAAGGACAGAGGTCACTGTCTACCACTGACACTGAGTCTGCTGTTGCGCCACGTAATGAGTGGCAGTGGACACAGCGGGGCTGGCGTGTCAAAGAGGAATGAATGGCGGCGGAACACTAGACAGAGTCTGTAAGGCCAGAGGTTGCAGCGCTACAAGCTGCTGTGTCAAGGGGATGAGCTGTTGCTGAATGATAGCCAGGGGATCGCGAGTGCCGGCGATGATGCTTGTTGGTTGCTGTTGCTATTGCTGCTATTGCAGCTACTGCTACTGCATTTCCTGATCCTGCTGCTGCTGCCGCTGTTGGTGCTGCTACCACTACAGCTATTGCAGCTGCTGTAAGAAAAGGGGGGGTTACCCCCCCTGGGGGTCCTCCCAATAGAGGAGGACCCCTCCCCACTGCGTCTCTTAGCCATGGTGGGTTTTGGTGCCCCCTCTCTTTTTTTTTTTTGTGTGCTTCTAATGTCAACACTAATGTTAGCCTAGGGCGGCTAGCATCAACAGTTGCCGCAGCATTATCTGATGCTGCTATTACTGCTATAGATTTTCTTTCCCCCTTTCCTCCCCTTTTTTTGTTGTTGATGACTTCTGTATTGACGTCAACGGCTGGATGCTGACATGAGTAGCGGCCGTTTCTGGGGCCGCCGCTGTGCAACTTTAGCGGCTGCTTTTGTTGATGCTGCTGCTACTGTTTCTGCCGCTGCCGTTGCTTGTCGCACTGTTGCTACTGCTGCTGCTGCTGCTGCTACCACTGTTACTGCTGCTGCTGATGCTACAGCTGCTGTTGCTGCTGCTACTGCTGCTGCTGCTGCTACTACGGCTGCTATTGCAACACCAACTGCTGTTGATGCTGCTGTTGCGGCTGATGCTGCAGCTATTGTTGTAGCTGCTAGTGTAGTAGCTGTTGTTGCTGTTGCTGCTGCTGCGGCTGTTGTTGCAGCAGCAACTTCTGTTGGTGGTGTTGTTGCTACAATTGCTACTACAGCTGCTACTACTGCTGTTGTTGCTGCTACTACTGCTACCACTGCTACTGCCGCTGCTGTTGCGTGTTACTGCGGCTCCTGTGGTTGCAGCAGCAGCTATGGCAGCTGTTGCTAGGGTGGGGGAATTCTTTTTGTCTTCCTTTCTTTTTCCTTTTCGTCTGTCGCAGCGAGCTTTGCTACTCGCTGTGGGCAGAGGGTTCCGAGCAGCGAGTTCGTTGCTCGCAACCAAGAGTCCACTGCTTGTAGCGAGTACAGGCTCGCTGTTTACAGCCTGCCGCTCGTGGTGAGGTGCGGGCTGCGAGTAGCAGTAGCTGCTCCTGGCTGCTCCCGAGTGCTGCTGCTGCAACCAGGTGCTGCTGCTCCTTGCTGCTGCTTGCTTCTTTGGTTGCTATAGCTTGCTGCTGTTGCGGCTCGCTGCTGTTGCTCCTGCTTGTTGCCACTGTTGCTCCTGCTGTGAGCTGTTGCTGTTGACGGCCGCTACTACTTTCTGCTACGGCCTACTGCTGCTACTGCGAGCTTTTGCTGCTGCTGCAAGCTGTTGCTGCTACTGCGAGCTTCTGCTACTACTAAGAGCTGCTATTGCTACTACTGTTGCTGCTGTTGGCTGCAGCTGCTACACGTAGCTCTTGTTGGCTGCCGCTACCACTGCTCGTTGCTGTTGCCTACCGCTGGTGCTGTTGTAGGCTGTTGCTCCTGCTCGCTTATGCCAGTCACTACACCTTGGTGACTTTGCCATGTGCATCGTCACCTCCACGTGTCGGACGCGGCCTGCCGCTCACTTCCTCGCGTCACGAGTGGGGGTTAGTGCTGCCGGAAAAATCTAGCAGCATTTCCCTTGGCCCAGTGGCCATCGGAAAGAATCTGATGTCGCCACCAGGCGGGTCAATGCTGCCGGAAAAAATCCAGCAGTATTTCCCCTGTACTTGCGCGTATGGTAGTCCGCCGACGTTGTCTGGCACCTGTACGCTAGTCTTCTGCTACCCGTGATGTGCTCTTGCCCTCATACTAAAAAGGAAGTGAGTGCCGGCAACGACGCCTGTTGGCGACTGCTGCTGCTGCTATTGTTGAAGCTACTACTGCTGCATTTCCTCCTCCTGCTGTTGCTGCCACTGCTGCTGCAGCTATTGTACCTGCTGCAAGAAAAGGGGGGGTACCCCTCCAACGGAGGATGACCCCTCCCCACTGGGGATGTTAGCCATGGTGGGTTTTGGTGTCCCCTCTCTTTGTTTTTTTTTTGTGCTGCTAATGTCAATAGTGACGTCAGCCTAGGTGGGATGGCGTCAGCAGCTGCCGCCGCGCTATCTACTACTACTGCTGCTGCTATTAAGTTTTTTCTCCCCTTCCTCCCCTTTTTTGTTGTTGGTAGTTTCAGCAGTGATGTCAGCGGTAGGACGTTGACATCAGAGGTAGGGCATTGACGTCAGCAACGGCGATTCTTGGGGCTGCTGCTGCATAGTTACAGCTACTACTTTTGTTGATGCCACTGCTGTTGTTGTTGCTGCCGCTACCGTTGCTTGTCGGTACTACTGCTACTGCTGTTGCTGTTGCTACTACTGCTGTTGCTGTTGCTGCTGCTACAACTGCTGTTGCTGCTGTTGTTATAGCACCAACTGCTCTTGCTGCTGCGGCTGCTCCTGCAGCTGCTGTTACAACTACTCTTAAAACAGCTGTTGCTGTTGCTGCTACTACTATGGCTGCTATTATAGAAGCCACTGCAGTTGCTACTGCTACTGTTGCAGGTGCTTTGGCAACAGCTACTACTGCTATTGTTGCTCCTGCTACCGCTGGTGCTGCATACTGCTGCGGCTGTTGTGGCTGCAATAGCAACTATTCCTTTTTTCTCCTTTTCGTCTGTCACAACAAACTTCGCTGCTCGTTATGGTCAGCTGGCTGCGAGCAGCGAGCTCGCCACTCGATGCCAACAGTCCACTGCTCGTAGCGAGCAGCGGGCTCACTGCTTACAGCCTGCTGCTCACGGCGAGCTGCAGGTTGTGAGCAGCACCAGCTACTGCTGCCGACTGCTGCTCGCTGCTACTGCTGCTGCAGCCGGTTGTTACTATTGCTGTTGCTTGCTGCTTCGGCTGCTATTGCTTGCTGCTGCTGCTGCTGGCTGCTGCTGGTGCTGCTTGCTGCTATTGCTTGCTACCGCTTCTGCTGCTACTGCGAGCTACTGGTGTTGGCGGCCACTGTTGCTTACTACTGCGGGCTGCTGCTGCTGCTACAAGCTACTATTGCTGCTACTGTTGGCTGCTGTTGCTGCACGTAGCTTTTGCTGGCCGCTGCTACCACTGCTTGCTATTGTTGCCTGGCGCTGCTGCTGCTCCAAGCTGCTGTTGCTGTTTGTTGGTGCCAGTCACTACACCTCCATGACGTTGCCACGTGCGTCGTCGCATGCAGGTGTCGGACGCGGCCTGCCGCTCAACTCCTCGCGTCACGCGTGGGAGTCAGTGCTGCCGGAAAAACAAAAAACTAGTATCTCCCCTGGCCTAGTGGCCGTGGGGACAAATCTGACGCCGCCACCAGGCGGGTCAATGCTACAGGAAGAAATCGGACAGTGATTCCCTTGCACTGGTGCGTATGGGGGTCCGCCGGCGTTGTCAGGCACCTGTACGCCAGTGTTCTACTGCTGCTGCTACGCTCTCGCTCTGATACCAAAAAGGAAAGGGTAGGCAGCAGGTTGGGGCAGCATCGTTGTTGATGTAGCGTGCGGGCTTCCACGCTCGTTGCTTAAGTCTGCTGCCCCCTCAGTCTGCTGCTCTATAGTCTAAGTTTGGAAGCTCTGGGTTTGTTGCTCAGAATCGCGCGGGCCAGTGTTAGCGCAAGAAAGCAGCTGAAAACTGAAAGTGACTGATTAGGAATGAAGAATGAGCAACAATGGGTGACCCCTCCAAGTTCTACCCCCCCCCCCCAGCTCTGTAGAATTTGTTACTCAGCTAACCAGCCCATCTGAAAATAGTCCTAGACCTATCTTCTGGCATGCAGGGTTTTCTCCGTGAGCCCTACCAGATGGCCGACAGCCCAAAACCCGGGCGTCGTCCATTTTGCCTAAGAACTGGACCATACCAAAACATCAACGTTGCGAACGTAGTCGTGCAGTCATAATCGGATACAAAAACAACTGCAAAGAGTTATGGCTGCCCGAACCCGGGCAGTGCCTACGATGGTCCATGATACCAAACAGTGCCACGCAACACGAGACATGGACCCGGCGCAGAGCATGACGCTGCAGACGCAATGGTGCAGTGAGAACCAGCGTTGGACGCATGCATATACCATCTGCAGCGACAGTGACCGACGGCGGCCCAACCGCCGAGGAGGCATGTCAATGGAGCTGAGCACGTCGCCGGAGGGAGGAGGCTCCAGGGAACTACGAGTAGGCCTCAGCGTGCGTCGGCTCCACCGGACGACACTCCAGCAGCATCGAGTCTCGCCATCAGTCATCTGCACGTCGATGTACACAAGCCGGGAGGACACAACAGAGCACAATGAGAGATGCGTAAAAACCAACAGACTAGCCTACGTTCAACATGTGCAACAAGTTTGTGTGGAGCAGAAAAACTTATGCGGAGATTGAATGGACTACCTTCAATGATGTAGAAAAAAACGTTTATGAACTAAATGTAGTGAAACGGGCACAACTTCATTGGTTAACGAAAAAATAGTTCCGTCATTTTTCTTTCATGTTAGTGTTGACCCTCTGCGATCTTTTCCAAATTGCGTCGAGCATTGGATCTGCCTGGTTTCCTTTCTCTTAGATCCGGTGCATAATTGGTTCTTAGAGCTTTGGTATACCGGGCAGGGTTCTTGGAGAGAAAAACTAGAATCACACTACAGTAGGAGATTCTCGTCCCAATTTCGCATGATGCATGACGTGTCTTGGTCTTGTCGTGTCTCACGTAATACAAGTCGGGATTGTCTTGTGTCATGCGGTACAAGACAATGAGACGAGAAGAATTCGAGACATTCTAGATCGAGTCTGGTCTCCATCTCCATGCAACACCATGTAAGGCACCTATGAGGTCAGATGGTCAGCGAGTGGAGGGATTTGCGTTGTAAGTACCAACGTCATCCACAAGGTGCTTAGGTGCAACAGGGATAAGGGCTCGAATAGTACTAGCAGCTTTCGCAGGGACAGGGATAAAAGGGGGATCAACACCAGGATGAGAAAGAAAGTTGTAGCGGATTCGACGGAATCCTTGGCTGACTAGTGCCAGTATTGGAACTATCGTCGTCAGCATTAGCAGATGCGGTGGACAAGTGCCTAAGCACACTGGTTTCAAAAGTCTACAAGTCATGTGTCCTGCTAAGGTGACAACGCCAGCTCTCCCAAAAAGCAATGTGGCCACGATTATTGGTCGGGGAGGCATAGAGCAACCTTCAAAGCCAAAACATAATTGGAAGACAAACATGCAGCTCGATTCAATCAATCTCACAGGATTATTTCCTACACATGTGGTGAAGGAAATCCCCTTCCGTGTGAATGTGATTGCCGCTCAATCCACCAGCCCATGAGTGTGTTTGAGGGGGGACTTTGAAAAAGCTATTTTGAGATCCCTCTGCCACAAGGGGGAAGGGCCTGCTACAAAGCCATGATGCTTTGCTTTCTCACTCAAAAATTAGTTCATATATTCACATCCTCTGCAGAGTTGTAGTCTCTTAAAATCTTGTGTTTTGTGAAGCCCACAACCTCCTTCCACTAACCAACCAGTCCTGCCTGCGCCGCTGATGGCAAGTGTGTTCTCTCCCCAAGGGCCGTCCCAACCTCTATCAGTTTTCACCCTGTGGTTGACATTGTTTCAAATGCTACATCCCGACCCAACATCCTACTCTAGCACCGACATCGTGGTTTTTTGGGAGGCTCTTCTGGTTATAGTTGGACTTTTGGCTTGCTTTTGCCCTACAAATGTACAATGCTCCAGCACTAGTGCCTTTCTCTTCTCTTCTTCCCACCCCTACTCATTCTTTACTTCCATCCCACAGCCAATCTGCAGTCATGTCACGCTCATTCCATCATCACATGAACAAACAGGCCAGGCAAG
>SZWC01007548.1:25667-39597 GCA_023375785.1 Penium margaritaceum
AGGAGGAGGAGGAGGAGGAGGAGGAGAGGGAGGAGGAGGAGAGGGAGGAGGAGGAGGCGGAGGAGGAGGACGACGACGACGACCGCGACGACGACGACGACGACGAGGAGAACGAGAACGACGAGGATGAGAACGGGAAGGACGAGGACGAGGAGGATGCGTAAGGAGCAGTTGGAAACCATCCCCACATGCATCCCAAAACCAACCCACAGTCCTAAAACAGTAACTTCTCACCTTCTTTCCAAACTTGGCGGCTTCTTTCGAGCAGGCAAGCCCACCAGAGCCACCTCCGATCACCACCAGGTCGTACTCGTACCCGTGCTCGCCGCCGCTACCATCAGCTACAGCTGCTGTTGTTGCTGCTGCTGCCGTTGGAGCCACTCCGTCGATACGCACTGCGGAAGCAGCGGGCGGCGCAGCAGCAGCAGCGGCAGAAGCCACGTCAGCATGCAGAGGTGGTGCAACGTCAGGCGCCGTCTCCATCGCCGCTGACACCTCTGCTGACGTGGCTACGCCATCCCCTGTGCCCGCCATACCTGCCGCAGCCACCTTAGCCGCCGCTCGCGAAGGCGTGAAGGCCGCCGCTCCTCCAGTTGCCTCTGCGGCTGCAGCTAAGGCAGCAGTCCCCCCTCCAGCGTCTACCAGGGAGGACGAGGAGAAGGAGGAGACGCGCCAGCTCAAGCCCGAGCGCGGCCCCCCAAGCCACAGCCCTTCCGCCTGCCCTGCCGTGCACCAGGTGGAGGTGGAGGAGGACGTACAGCGCGCAATCAGCCTCTCCCCCGGCACCTCCCTCTGCCACTCCCTCTGCCACTCCCTCTGCCACTGCAACTCCCTCTCCCGCTGCACCGCGGCGCGCTGCGCCTCAGCGCCCGCCGCTGCTGCGGCCGCCCCGCTCCTCCCTTGCGAGCCTGCGACCGAGCAAGGGGAGGGGGAAGGGTCGCACACGCCCACGCGCACGCTCAGCGGCGACGGCGAACGAGGCCGCGGTGAAGGGCGACAGCGCCCCGCCGCTGCGAAACTCTGCGCCAACCAGCGGCGGCACGACGACGGCCACGCGCACAAACCTGTCGCCTCTACAGCTGCGCACGCTGCAGCCGCCGCTGCTGCGGCGTGCGCACGACGATGCCCCACGCGCGCTATGGTTGCGCGCAAGATTTACGGGGTGGGATCGGGAAGCGACACTCAATACCAGGCTCTTGTTAGTTAGTCTACTTATAAAGGGCGGAGTGACCATATACCCCTGGATTCGGAGAATAAGCCTCATTCCCCCCTTTCCTCGGAACAAGAAACCCCATCAGCCCCCACCTCGGAAAAATAAGTCCCATTCGCCCCTACGTCAGAACAATAAGTCTCATCCACCCCTGCCCCAGAACAGTAAGCTTCATTTGTCCCTGCCTCAAAACGTTAAGCCCCATATACCCCTTGGTATCGTCGCACTCTCAGTCTGATGGTACATTATGTACTTTATTTGGTAGAATGGTTAACTGATATTAAAATTATGCTTTTATACTTTTCACAATTCGTTTCGTGCACACGTCATGCAGTAACGTGTGTCCCACATGAACGTCTCACGTCGTGAACAGCGTTAACACATGTATGTAAATATGTTCGGTTCGACGTAGTTATTGTGTTGTGAAAATGGGGGTATACTTCCGTCGCCAACATATTCCACTTGTTTCAAATCGAAGACATGCATGGCCATATTCACAACGTCAACATTATCATTGTAGCATCGGAACACACCTCGCTTGATCAGGGGCCATGAGCTAGCAGGCGTTCATGTAGTGGCATGCATACGTGCTGCCGAACATAAGAATTGCCTCGCCAGCTCAATGAATGGTAAGCGGGCCAACTGGATTGCGCCGCTAAACACTTTGCCATTTGACCATGTGGCAACTTTCGTGGCAGCCTATGAGGAGCGCCCGTTCACATGTCGCTGACACATTCTTGCAACCGCCGGTCGCCATGGACATGCGCCAGGGTACGAGGTTGTATGCTCGAAAGTACATTGCCACTGGTCGACAAGGGCATGCGCAAGGGTACAAATTTGTATGGTCGAGGGTTTGTTTCCACAGACAGTGCCCTCACCTCTACGTGTTTCACCATTCTCTAGTGGTACAGCTAGGGGACGCAATGTACCGGCTCTGTGGCTCTGCACTCGCTCCAGTCTCATTCAGTCTTGCTTCGTCATCGATGATGCCGTCGCGGCCGTCCCCAACCATGCCGCTGCTGCAACTGCTTCCTGTGTGACTTCGGCATGGTAGACCAAGTCGTAGAGCAGACCGATAAGAATATTGAAGCGGGTAGATGGGATATATAGCGTGCTATATTGTGGAAAAAATTCCCGCTGTTCCAGATTGCTTCCCAACTTCATGCGTGGCGTCTGGCTACACGACCAACTCCAGACGAGAATGATATGCGCATCTCTCTCGGTCTTGCTCCACGGTAGTACCCAGATAACCCTCCGCCAAACGACACATCAAGCGTGTTTGACGATGTCATGTTTTGGTTGGAGAGGGATTGGAACGATGACTGGTTTCAGAGGAGGTTGGACGAATGGGACGCCCTCCCACAAAATCAACCCCTTGATGAGCCACCCCGTGCTTCGGAGTCTCGAGATGTTCAGAAGCCGGACCGGTTAGGTATAGCATGGGGCACCATCGCGTCGTGTCCCTCCCATATGGAAACCTTGGATATTCCTGCCTCGTTTGCCAATTGTTTTGTGTGTTTTCTTTGCAAGAGAACATGGAAACCGAACGCTTTATTCTTGCACTTAACAATCGCGCTTTCTGTGTGAATGTCCGGACATGTGATTCCGACGACGAACCATGTCACACCCCCAAGACGCGCAAGGAGATGCAGAAGGAACCGAAGGATGGTGTTCAACAACATGGACATCACACATGCATATCACGAGGACTACGCGGTTGATAACCATTTTGATCTCAAATGGATTCAAAGTGAGCCGGAGCGATTCCACACGAAGTCAAAACCACGTGCTGCAGCTGGCTCCTCCGTGCCTGTGTTACAAGCACGTTCGGCTACGTGATCGTGTCACACTACGCCAAAGGCCACCGTTGCGTCTCCAGCATCGGGTGCGACAATCCCACGAGGCAGAGGACTGGGTGGCCCGCAAGATCTCCGAAACTCTCCAACGCGATCCCACTGCATCCACTGCTACCATGCGGTAGGTTCTCCATGAAAGGACCGGCTTGAACATCTCCAAAAACACGCTCTACCGCGCCAAGTCGCCACCCAAGACAGGTTGATGGACAAGAAGAGTGACACGTGGAGTCTGTTTTCCTCCTACATCGAAGATGTATTTGGCTATGTCGAGTTGAAGGTTTACTACAATAGTCGTAAATTTTCCTTCCCTGTTTTCACATGTGCATCTCCACGTGCTCCGTGCAGCTCTCACGAGTGGACCCAGATACACATGTCGTGGCCCACAAGGACAAGAGCGGTGCCTTCCTCTGGGTGTTCGTCGCTTTCGGAGCTGCCAGAATCGGCTTCCAACATAGTCACAGAATTGTGACGATGGATGCCACGTTTCTCAAAAATGGTCATAACCAGGTCCTCTTGGCCTGGTTTTTCATGTTGAGGACCATGCAATCCCCATGGCCTTGGCTCTGGCACTGACAAAGGATGAGAAGGGCTGGAAATTTTTGTGCGTGCATCTTGCTCTTGTCTATCCCACTGCTAAACACGCTGGTTCTTGCATCATCACAGACAGGGAAAAGGGGCTGGAGAAGGCCGTACAGAAGTACCTCACCAGTGCCAAGCACTCACACACCTTCTGCGCATGGCACACAAGTGAGAATATCCGCACCAACTACGACAAAATGGCCGCATTCTGGGCATGGACGTGTGTCCATGCGATGAATGTCGAGCACTAGAAGAAGGTCATATCACACCTGCGACAAGTGAGTGTGTCGGCCTATGCATACCTCTTTGGATCGGAGGGGAAGGATGGGGTGGTGGTCGGGGGAGTGTCCGGACGTGGTGTGGCCTCCTCTGCCCAAAGGGCAGAGGAGGCCATACCACGTCAAATCCGGCAGAGAGTTGGAATGCCCGCATCGCTGCTTACAGGAAGTTGTACCCGTATTACTGCTTTGCGTCGATATATCCTTTTGTTCAACATTTGTTCTGCACTCGTCGAGCTCATGCAGCAGAGGCAAAAAACGCACTGGCACCAGCACAGGCAGATCGACTTCTCCACTGCCTTGCAATGGCACGTGAGTACATCGTGATGAAAGAGGGGCCCAACATCGCCACCATGACTAGGCCGACTAACAACCTACGGCAGGTCGATCTTGTTGAGAAGTTATGCAGCTATGGTCGCTGGAAGGAGTACGGCCTGCCCTGTCGACATGCATGTGCATTTTTGTTGACAAAATGCGTCAACGCTGAAAGTCTGGTGGACCCGAGCCTCACCTGCATGGCGTTCCGTCGAGCATACGCCAACCCCATCCTATCTCTAGTGGTCAGGAATATTCTGCCTGTCTAACTTGCCTGGCTGCAGCCGAGACCTCGTCGTGGCAAGAGGTGCCCACGTAGCGCAAGGAAGGACCAGGAGACATGGCGCAAGAACTTCATTTGCCCCCACTGTGGGCAGAAGAGGCATACAAAAATCTGGAGCAAGAACCCTCCTGCACTGAGCCTTGCATAGGCCACAACATAGAATGATGGTGGTCTTGCTGCTGCTACACATCGCGCTACAGCCGCACTAGAAGCACGTTTCAGTGTCTCCATGGATGGGGATCCACCATTTGTTGAGTACGGTGCTGGTGACATGGAGTACCATTGCGAGATGCTGCCTCGAGATGCATCAGATGATAAGGATGATGGTTTTTGAAAGGGATGACCATGGTGCATACTCCCCTCATATTGGTGATTTTGGTGAGACGATGACGCAAAATGAGCACACAGAGTAGTTGGAGGAGGAGGAGAGGGACTGGTAGTAGACGTACAAAGAAGACCCAGAGGAGGCATAGTGAAGTGAGTATGCATGCAAGCATGCTTGATATCACTTCATTCATTCGTTTTCTCTACATTCGTATTATGTTTCTTGCGGGGATGAACCATCTCATGTTTTTGTTGTTGTGCACGATGAGCCATGCTGGTCTCTGGAGTTTGAGCAGACTCTTTTTTTGGGCGCATCAGACTCAAAGAGGAAAGGGGGGTTTTTGGGTTAGGCAGAGGGTCAGGGTTAGGTTGAATGGGCCAAGTTCATCGAGTCAAGAGTGTTGTTTGTTTTGTTTAATTATACAAGCTTAGAAGTTCATGTTAGTTAGGATTGAGAAATTTAGTGGAATGAGAAAGGACACAAGATGTGGTCAATGTGAGATATATATATATATATATATATATATATATATATATATATATATATATGTTTTTATATATGTGATTCTGTATACACAGAGATATATATATATATATATATATATATATATATATATATATATATATATGTTTTTATACATGTGATTCTGTATACACAGAGATTTACATTTACATGAAAGAAGGATCTGATGCTAGAAACATGGAAGAGTGTAGACTAACTCAGATTTATCAAAGCCACAGATATAAAACACCAGAGGTGATACAAAGTACCTTCCTCACAAGTGACTAATTCACACAGCCGTGGCTGAGTGAATGACAAGGCTTGTGAGGTTGTGATGTCTTGGAAATGTTGAGCCTTGTGGTGGCTGACTGTGGGCGTTGTGTCCTTGGTCCTTAAGATGAAGAGATTTGTGAATTGGATTGATAGATGGGCTTACTAAGACTAAGTAAGTAGGTCTATATACTCTTGTTGTGTATAGGATACTACACTAGAATATAATTAAATGGTCTAGGAATATGAAGAGTCACTGAGTTGGTTGAGTGACCACTTTATGGCTTTCGGGTAGTTACAACCTCCACAGGAGGTTTCTTGTAGGAAGTAACGGAATGTGGTGGTTGTGGAGAGGTTGTGAAGTATTCAAAGAGTATTGAGAGAAAAACATGGACAAAGATCTGATCTGTCGTTGAGAAATATAAGTAGTGCAAAATGCTGCCGAAATTATCAGAAGGTACTTAGTGATAAAATAAGTAGATACGCGATCCCGGTAGATGAGACCAAATAAATTGCAACAAAGGGAGGGGGGCATGGTGTGTTAGTTCCCTGGGAACAGACATGAAGGCAAAGAATGTGACAGTGAGACAGAAGTATTATAGGATGCAGAGCATTGCCAGCCATGGAAGAGGTTGTGTTCCATGTGTGACATTGTTCATTTTCTCCAATGGTTGAGTCGAGAATTGTTTGAAGAGATCATGTATCCAACATTGACTGTTTTTGGTCATTACTGATGCATGTTTCCTTAAAGAACAATTGTTCAATTCATCCCTTTGTCAGTTAACTCTTTTGCAATGAGTAAGATATGACTATCGTGTGCTCATAAAAAATGTACTGTTAATCTGTGTGCTATAAAGCTTGTATTCCATAAGGATAAAAATCTTCTCAGCAGGACAGGCACTGCACATCTGTTAAACATATACACCATGTCAGAAGAAAGAAGTTACACAACAAATTCATAGTTTTTAGTACAAACATACAATCACAAAATGTTCCAACCTCGACCAGTACAGGCTTAGAGTGCTGAATGGATCCCATAGCATCAGAGGCTGAATGCAATTGAAAAGGCCTTGTCCACATTCATTAACATTCCTTGTATACCTAGAGCCTACTAGCAGATGTACATGGCAAACTGTTTGCAAGGCTGTTTAGTATGTGCCTGAAGCAAGGCATATGCTCCATACGTCATCCTATTTTGTGTATGAAGTATGAAGTGACAAGGAATGTGCACATATGTAATCAACTCAACCGTACATGCCCATGTCACGCTATTTTGACTTGTATACTGTTCATCACTTTGCATGCATTCAACGCTTACTAGAGGACATTCTTTGCATTTTCTGATGACAAGTAATCCTTATAGGGATGGTACTTCATTTTTTTTTCTATAATGTTATGCCTGAAATTACCACCATTTAGGGATAATAAACGCTGAGTACGGCCACAATGGCTAACTCCATGTAGTGTATTGTCATTTGTCCTCTATCCTCACATCCACAAAAGGGAAAAGGGCCACACTGAGGCTCATGGCTCCCAGTTCAGTGGGCAGTACATCGGGCCAGCATAGGGTGCCCGCATGTCAAACTGCCAGCACATGGTGTATGGGTCGTCAGGTAGTTTTGGGTTGATCCTGTCCCATGTCGTGGTCCATGGAGGGAGGGGAAGGGGTCACGGTTCCCCAAGGACCTACGACTCACTCTGGTCGACCTGCCCTGTCCAAGGTGGCAGAGGACATGTATGTGGAAGATGAGACATGTCGATAAATGGTTTGTAATGTACTCATTAGTCCGCGAGGGAGGACGAAATGGATTGCGGTCGTGCCCGGTATATATTCAGTGCATACGTAGGATTTTGACAGTGTAACCGAAACTAATATGACCCATACCGCTTTGAGTTTTTTAATAGCGTCACATGACATGTGCACCCGTCATGTGCGGCCGACTGCACAACAAGGCAAGGAGGTGTGTTCACGAGTTCCAACCCGAGCCTCTGCCCAGAACAAGGCACTTACGTTCGGCCGAAAGTGGCAACAATAGGATTCTGTTCCGATGGGCGTAAACATGCATGCCCAGAACATTAGGTACATTAGGCTTACTTTCCACAAATTTTGACGGCTCCACTTCAAGTGCCGGCCAAGGGGTATATGGGGCTTATTGTTCCAAGGAAGGGGTGAATGTGACCTATTATTCCGACGCAGGGGCAAATGAGGCTTATTATTCTGACGCTCGGACGACTGGGGCTTATTTTTCTGACAAAGGAGCAAATGGGACATATTGTTCCGTTACGAGAGTCACGAGTGACAAAACAGGGGGTAATCAAGATGTTCATCGATTTATAAATCTAGAGGACCAGGTGGGAATGTTCCAACTTCTCCAAAGTATATTTTTCACATACCCATCTTAGACGAAGTCAGATCCTTAGTGCACAGTACACATAAATCTCTCTATATCCTAACGTTTGATGTGATGTTGAGTGGAACTAAGGTGCCTCACAGGGATGAGGTGAAAACCGGACAAGAATCCGGGGAAATCGGAAAAATAGATAAAATGCATTTAGCAGTATGTTTTCTTCAATGACCGGTGTCCAACAATTCCAGCGCGTGTATACAATGACAAGAATCATAATAAGGCATATGTTGGGTCTTTGGCGCTCGAGCCGAGCAATGCGTGCGACGTCATGTCTTGAATGGTTGCTTCATGGATACGTACGGGACCTCCAAAAATATCTAGGCACGGTTTCGTAAAATTCTCTCGCCATCTAGAAGTCGACCAAATGGTATAAAAAATCAACACAGTTTGTAATACTTATGTCGTTCCTTCTGTGAAGTGGTCAAAACTTTCAAAACCTTTGGAAGCGAAGCACCGAAGGCCGGGCAGGTGGCCAAAATGTTGACAATCACCCTGGCTACAAGATCTATCAACAAGGTACTAGCTGAGACGGTACACAAGCTCCTTTTCGATAGGAGAATCTTGGGACCATGGACCTCAACACTGCTGCGCTAGACCACAGCGTGCCCAGTGTCGACCACCAGGAGCATGCAACCAAATGTAATAAAGCCCAAACATGCATGAGGGGTCTCCCATTGCATCGGCACAGACCACCGAGTCCCGGAGTCTCGACCACAAAATAAATCCCACCGACACAAACGACCATCCGTCTCCAAAAATTCAACTGCTGATCTGGTCGCAAGAACACACACATAGCAGCTGCATCTGAACAACGAGTCGGCTCAAAGACCACACAAGGCCCCCCCTTGGGCTGATGAAGCCGGAAACAATTGCTGTGCAAGGGTGAATGCCCTATCCTGCACGCATGGAGCTCTTTATGTGACACTATCGGAGATGAAGAGGAGTTAGAAATGATGGCGCGTCTGGGACTCACTCATACACCAACATAAGCCTAGCAGTCACGAAGTCAGACGGCAGGAGACTGCCAAACATCCCAGTGGATCGTACTCTCTGTGGAGTCATCACCAATATCGGATGTCACTCGTGTAACGATACGGTTGCCGAAACCACATCACACACGTGATGTAGTCTGGTCTTCTCCCGGAGGGATAAGTCAAGCGACGAAGGAGTGCACACTACTCGCTGTGTAGAGGAAGATTAATTTGGGTCACAGATGGAGAAGGTGGTGGTGCTGACCTGCGATGGCGCGTGTGATGCAACAGAAGTCTCTGCACTTACAGCTGTCCATGCCTCTACGGCTTTGACAAAGGTCATCTCTGGTGTGCAAAGGGCAGCTCTAGCATCCTCCCTGGCTGCTTGCAACGTCCTCGAACGCTCCCACTCAACTAGAAACTGGGTCTCTGTGAGATCAAGGTGGCCATCCTCAAACTCATGAAGTCTGTGAGCGCTTGCAGTGAAGGCTGACGAGGCGTCCAGGCTCGCTCGTCGAGAATCTGCAAGCTGTTGTCGCACAGTGGAGAGGTTTGCCTGGGTAGCAAGAACTACAGGCTCAGTGGCATTATAAGTGGCTGACTCTGCCATGTCGCGTCGTTGCTCAGTTGCTGCTCCAGGTCTATCCACAATAGCATGTTTGACACGTCTCCATGGACAAGTGTTGATCCGTGCGCTCAACATCTTGTGGCATGCAAAGAGTCTGCAAGCGCTCAAGGTCAGCGAGGCTCCGACGCATCACCTCCTCATCAATGACCTCAATGTCCCTCGTCATTAGCACAAGAGGCGCAGTCAAACCAGCAACCACTACTGCCAATCTAGTACCGGAGACACGTGTAGCTGATGGCAAAAGCCTAGCCTCTGAGGTTGCTATTGCAGTCTGCGACCATCCTTTCCATCTTACTGTCCTCAGCCGATATGGATCCTATACGAGATTGCTCCTCTTCTGCCAGTCGCTTTTGTCGATCTCGTGCTCAACGACAGCATTTGCGCATGACACGACAGGCTCACCTTTTCTCGGATAAGTCGACGACCTTACTAGTGTCTTGTCCTCGTCCAAGAGTCCACCTTGATTGGTGTCATGTCACTCAAGTGACATCTGTCACAACCCATTATTGGGTGGTACAAAAACCCGTTGAGCAAGTCTTTGTCACTTGTAGGATTTTTCAAACAAACTTATCAAAATCACCAAAATCCTCGTAACCCCTTGTAACAATTGCTTGAGGTATGGATTTCATTCAACGTGTAATGTGCTAATCTTAGCAGTCAAGTCCAGCCGTCGAAACAAAGCATCTGTTGGACTTGTTTCTCCCAGTCAATACTCGATTTTCTACTCAGAATTGAACTCAAGGAACTCTTGAGTTTATTGACTACAATAAATTGACCGAGTCTAAGTTGTTTTCATACTTGGCGATCGGTGTGGAAGCCACATGGTTGGTATTCCAAGCAACACAGCCATGTCTTGAATGTGTGCATGTCCGACAATATACTCTTTTCTTACACTATGTAGTTCAGCTTCATTGCTATTGTCTTGAAGGAGAACGTCTCCGATTGCTCAATCGGATCCATCGGAGTCCATGATGCAGTCTACCATTGGACCTGCCAATTTTAAGTTTCGTGTCAAGGTATGAAAATTTCTCAAAGAGTTTAACTCTTCTCGTTTGCTCTGATCCCAACTCTAGTTTGTGGTTGTACGATTGAGACAAGAGAGAGGCGCTCACACTGTGATGTAATTATGTACAAATCAACGGTAGTACTTGGAGAACTAAAAAAAAATGGACTTCTTTGAGTTTGCTAGGCTTCGGCCAATCACCAGCTGCCGCCACCCTATTCTGCATCCATCGTGATTATCCTGCTGATGATGTGGCCCAAAAACTCAATGATACGACGACCAAAGTTGTAAAGATTTTCTCTCTTTGTAAAATTTCAAAGACTTTTCGAAGGAGTGCATTGTGCTTCCCTGGTGTGCGGCTATGTACAAGGATGTCTTTGAGGTAGACGGTGACAGAGTCGCCGAGGTACGACTGTACATTTAAATGCTGCCATAGATGTTGCTAGGGCACTAGTAATTTTAACTGGCATAGTTGTGAAATCAAAGTTTGTATGGCGGGTGCGGACCGTCGTCATCTTGATGTCCTCTACAAAGATGCTGATCTGGTGATAAATTCTCCATAGGTCCATTTTGGAGAAGAATCATGCCCCTTAGAGTTGGTGGAAAAGGGCATTTCCTCATGGAAGAGGGTAGCAGTTCTTTATGATGATGTCGTTGAACTCTTGTTCATCCATGCACATCCGCATTCCACCGGTATTCCTTTTGGAAAAAAGCACTGGAGCTGTGTACGGTGACGTGAATAGTCCGAGAAACCCTCCTCGTGCATCTCCTCCAGCTGGTGTTTTGTCTCGTTGAGCTTGTGGTCGCTCATCCAATAGATCTATTTGACTATTGGTTTGCTGCCTCCAATTTGGCTCAATGTGGTGGTGGACACTACGTTGCGGAGGTAACTCGGGATGAACTGTTGGGAAAATTCCTTCCGAACTCCAAGATGAGTGGTGTGCGTTCTTCAGGCACGTCAGCGAACTTCACCAGTTCGTAGTTTTATGAGGCCATCGAGTCGCCTTCCTTAGCTGACGCGGTTTTTCCATATTTGCATGGTTTCACGTGGACTATTCACGTGTGAGCTCCTTGTTGAAAAAACATTTTGGCCACAATCGAGCAACATGGGTGTTGAGAGTCGTCCTGTTGTGGTCACTGCAACCTCCTCTGCTGCTTCCTACTCGGTTGTTTCATACAACGGTTGTTGCGTCGTGAGTCACTCAACAAGAGGCATGTGTCATTGTTTCCATTGATGCTGATATAGACGTCGCCGACCAAATCAGTGAGGATGATTTTCTGATTGCTCATTGGACTTGTTCTCCAGAATCATTCATCCTTTGATTCCCCGCTTCGCTCGCTTGCTCCATAGCCGCTTGCGGCTTTGCCAACACGTGCTCAAATTCCTCACATATTTTCTGAAAGTCCCAATGTTTGACGTGGAAATGGAGAATTCCGATTACTTGGAGTGAGATCGCAATCATTGAAAATTTTCTAGTGGCAGCTCTTATCACTGAGTTGTATGCAAGCAGGACCATTCAAAGTTTGATGGCCAATCCGTGCGTAGTGATTTCTGACACAAGGAAGTTGTTTGATTCGGGCGTCTCATTGGTTTGCTCGGCCTCTGCATAAATCTAATCGAGTGTCATTTTCTGCCCCAACTCCTCATAAGTTTTTACCCAAAATTCATGGCAAAATGACCATGATCATTCATAAATGTCTGAGGAATTCTATGCAGATTGACAATGTTGTTGAGGAAGTACGTCGACATTCCCTCTCCAATGAACGAGGTGATCTTGGGGATTGACTACACCATTTTTCATTCGTGGTCGACGACAAGCATAGTGTCAAACATCTCCAATGTGATGGTCAGACCCGTTACAAAGTCCATGAACATGTCTGGCGAAGGCTATGTCCAGCCGGGGATCAGGTAAGGAACCACTTGTTGGTTTTCACGCATCTCTCTTTGTACTCTGCTGTGTCCTCCCGGCTTGTATACATCGGCGTGCAGATGACAGACGGCGAGACGCGACGCTGCTGGAGTGTCGTCTGGTGGAGCCAATGCACGCTTAGGCCTACACGCATTTTGATGGAGCCTCCTCCCTCCAACGTGCTCAGCTTCATTGGTAGACATCCTCGGCAGTCGTGCTGTCGGCACGACTGCCATGGACATATCCAGCGACAGCACGACTGCCTCGTGGGCAGTCGTGCTGTCGCTACATATGCTGTCTGCACGCGTCTAGTGCTGGATCTGACTGCGTTGTTGCATCTCTAGCGTTATGTTCTGCTTAGGGTCCAAGTTTCATATTATCCGCGCACTGTTGGGACCGGGGACTAGCGTAGACGCCGCCTGGGTTTAGGCGGCTATAACTCATTCGGCGACTGCATTTGCAGCGTGCGTATTATGGTATGGTCCACTTTTCGGGCAAAACGGACGACGCCCGGGTCTTGGGCTGTCGGCTGTCTGGCAGGGCTCACTGAGAAAACCCTGCCTGCCAGAAAATAGGTCATTTTTCTGATTGGCTTAGAAACTGAGTAACAAGCTCTACAGAGCTGAGGGGGAACTAGAACTTGGAGGGGTCTCCCATTGCTGCTTTATTTTTGCCTTCTAGTTAGTCATTTCCAGTTTTCAGCTATTGTCTGGCGCCAACTCTGGCGCTCGCGTTTCCGAGGAACAACACTAGAGCTCTCAGACTTAGACTCTGGTGCAGCAGACTGAGGGGGCTGCTTAAGCAACGAGCGTGAGTTCCCGCACGCTGCTGTTGGTATGTGTGGCTTCCACCCGTCACGAGCCACAGCCGTGGCAGCTACGGGTGTACCCGGAGCTGATGGTGAGCGGTGGCCGCATTGGAGATCGTGACGACCCGACAGGACTCCGGATCGTCCAGGGACTTATCCAGGAGCTACGACATGACAGATCCCTGATGCGGGCCCAGCTGGCGCCGGAGCACTGACGGTTGGTGGATCCAGCCACCAGCAGCTGCCAGACGATTGGCACGACGTCCCGGGTGCTTGCTGGGGTGCTCTGCAGTTTTTCTGCAGGTGCTAGAGTTTTCTCGGTGGACTGGCTCTCGAGCCCGATTTGCATGTTTTGCATTGTCCGTCCACCGATCGATGCCGGACTTGTGCGTGTGACCAGTCGTAGCGTCCGGCTCGAGATTTTGCATCTCTAGGTTCAGACGGTGTTGCGTTTGGATGCCTGTGCGCAGAGTTGCGGCCAAAACAGTGGTTTTGAGCCGGTTTTAGGACAAACTGACACTGCCGCGTGCGTCACCCGCCGTGTGCCGCGGCAGGTATTTATGCTGTGTGCTTGTCAGTTGTCAT
>SZWC01007548.1:63971-79532 GCA_023375785.1 Penium margaritaceum
CGTCTGGAGCTGACCGACTACTGTTCCAGAGCCCCAGATGTCACCGGGACTCCTTGCTGTGCCTTCTACGTCTTGCAGGCGCCTTTCGGCGGACTGGGCATGAGACCCATTTGCATGTTTTTGCATTATATACTCGCTGTCAGTCGATGGATGCATGCATGTGACCAGTCGTTGCGTGCGTCTTTTGATTCTGCACGTCTAGGTTCAGACGGCGCAGGATTCTGACATGTGTGCGTAGAGTTATGGCCAAAACAGTGGTTTTGGGCCGGTTTTAGGACAGTTCTTGGACTGCCGCGTGCGACACCCGCTGTGCGCCGCGGCAGGTACTTATGCCCTGGACCTGTCATTTGTCATTTCTCTCTGCATTTACTAAGCTATTGAAGCTTATGAGACTTTGCGCGTCTCCCTAGCCTGATCCTTGCTGTTTCTTGCACCTGCCTGCTTGCTAGTGCATCAGCTGACTGGACAGTGTCGCCACGTCAGCAGCAGCAAGGCTAGGAAGCTTCCTAGCAGTTTCTCAAAAATAGTTTGAACAAATGCGGGTGACAGTTTGGCAATCTATTTACAACCATATTTCGCTTCCACGGACGAGGTAAAGTCGTATGGCAAACATCCATTATGTGGTCCGGATTGCGGGAAATTACTTAGCCTCTTAAGCGATGCTAGTATGAATACTTTTGCTTAGTTACTATGTAACCCTATGCACGCTTTGCGTGCAACACCTGCCTCTTGTTTTCTTACTTTTGTGTGTTTGTGTCGCAAGAAAATCGTGATTGGTGGATCGGTCATTTTTCTGACGTATCCACCAATCGAGGTGCAATAATTTGTAGGACTGTATGCCCCCCCACGTCCGCGGACGCCGTGTGAAGGTCGATCCAGATGAAAAACATTATGGACATCGACCTAGATGTCCGGACAGACCTCGGATAGTACGGAATGACCAGTCCGACGCCAGAGCAAAAGGGTAAGGACTGTACGTTGAGTTGGGTCCAACCTTGGCCTCGCCCTGTCCTGTTTCACGGAACTGGTCGTCATGAAAAAATCTTGTGACTCGTGAACCCGGCTTAAAAAAGGGTCAAAATGCAATTGAAAGAAAAAAAATTCAATCACCTTCATAGAAGAAGGTAAATAGATTGAATTCTGCCTATAATTACCTCTCATTATTTTCCATAACATCATGAAACATTCAAAATTCATCCTAATTTGTCAACGGTATAATTCCCTTTTACCCACCATTTGAGCGTCAGCCTGCCAAAATACCCACTTTTTTTAATCATTGACCACTATACCCACAAAGTGTGAATAGTGACTAACCGTGAACCCCATGCCCACCATTTGAGAAAACATGCACATAACACCGGTATTGTAGTCACATTTTCTCACCGAGTGGGGATGACGTCACATTTTTTGAAACTTACGATATTTGCTTCTTTTTCATTTCTTTATGTTTTGAGGCGTCATTCTGTGTGCATTAATGGGAACCTTTTTCACTTTATTCTGATATGGTCGACTTTTGCTCATGATTTTGGCAGGGGCTTTTTCTGAAAGTTTTTCTGATGTCATGTTTATAAAATGACGACTTTGCGTCGTAGCGTCTTTCCACAAAGAAACGTGCTGGAATATGGTGGCACGACCGATATTTCTGCCACCAAATGGACGTTGGCAGAATCGGTCGTGCGACCAAAGCAGAACACAAGGGGGAGGGGGTTGGGGGGGGGAGGGGGGGAAGGGCTGGGCCGGCCCTCTCCCCCGCGAATGCGGAGGATAATAGCTCGCCGACGGCTAGCAAATCGCCGACGGCCAGCAGCTCGCCGACGGCCAGCAGCTGCCCGCCGAGCAGCTCGCTGGCCGTCGGAAAGCCAGCAGCTGCCCGCCGAGCAGCTCGCCGACGGCCAGCTGTTCGCCGACGGCGAGTAGCTCGCTGGCCGACGGCCAGCGATTAAGACACGAATCTGCAACGTCGCAAGGGCGAGGGCTCGAGGCCGATGGCCTCGAGCCCTCGCCCTTGCATCCCCCCCTCATCATCAATTGTGAGCAGGGACAAGGGGAGAAAGTGAGATAGTACGTGCAGGGTAGATGCGGATGAGAGAGAAAAAACAGCGAGGAGTGGGTGGCAGCGACTGGGGGTCCGTTTGAAAATATTCGCGATGTGTACGGGATGGACCTGCTGCGCGCAAAAGTGGGTATCGGAGTCATATGGTTAAAAGTGGGTAACGCGCGCAACGTTTTTCAACTTTTTTCAACTTTTCAAAGTGGGTAATGCGTAAATACCCGGACAAAAAGTGGGGAATCCGGTCTGCGATTACCAAAACGTGGGTAACCTGCGCAGAACGTTTTCAAATGGTGGGTAAAAAGGAATCTGCCCCATTTGTCAAAGGTGTTTTTTGTGAAGTTCATCATAGATGTGTGAAACTAGCCTTTTCACGATAGAAGAGCAAATTAATCTCATTGAAATGAAATCATTATGACATAAAACCAAATTCATGAAAAAAAGAGAAGGAATGCCTTTTGAGGTTCTTCTTCGATATGTTGGTGAATTGTTGTACATATAGCTGTATCGACAAGCGCATTTGTTCAATTTTCGGTTTTTTTAGCTTTTACATCCACACAAGCTGGAATAAATCTAGCATAGCTTGAGGTGATTTGGGAAAAGTTTGCCCAAACCATACACAATGTTTAAGAGCACACGCATGGGCAAACAAAAACATAGTTTGAACAAATGCGGGTGACACTTTGGCAATATATCTACAACCAGATTTTGCTTCCACGGACGACGTAAAGTCTTATGGCAAACATCCATTATGTGGTCTGGATTGTGGGCAATTATTTAGCCTCTTAAGCGATGCTAATATGAATACTTTTGCTCAGTTACTATGTAACCCTATGCACGCTTTGTGTGCAACACGTGCCTCTTTTTTTTTTGGTCCCGTTGTCGTAACCGATGGGAGCGGGAGGGTCTCCAAGACACCAAAACAAGCCCTTGGATTGAACCCGCCCCCCCAAACAACTTACAGCTTATGTAATCCCGGGTGCTTCCTCCAGTAGTGGAATTTCTGTGTGATTCTGATTATCAGATGTTCTCTTCCTTCTTCTGCGGTGCACAGGAAGGGAGCATGTGTTATTTTAGTGTAGAGTTGTTGGTGGGTCTTCTTTCTCTTCCTTCCAGGGGGCAGTTGTGCTATTCTTAGCGATGCGTGTGTGAGGTGTTCTTGGAGGATGTGAGGTAGAGTCACTAGGATAGTCGGGGTGGGGTTATGTGCTGGTTGGGCCAATCTTTCTTGCCATAGACGGTGGAATATGGCGTCTCGTGTGATTTCCCAGAGTGTGCGCTCGTTGCTAGGGCTTTTGGGTCCGAGGAGAATGATTGGCAGAGTGGGTGCAGTCTTGGGGAAGAATGTAGTAAAAAGGATGCGGAGGCGTTTTATGATTGGTTGGATGTCGCGACATTGCATGAAGCAGTGCTCAATCGATTCTCAATTTTTACAACGTGGACAGAGTGGGACGAAGGGGGGGGGGGGGGGGGGGGGGGGGGGGGGGGGGGGGGGGGGGGGGGGGGGGGGGGGGGGGGGGGGGGGGGGGGGGGGGGGGGAGGAATCGGCACCTGTGGTTGACCTGGATGGATCTATGGATGATTCGGAGCATGATGTCTTGTGGGCGAAGACGGAGAGGGGTGTTGAGGATGCTGTCGTGGAGGTAGCGCCATTGGAAAACGGTGTTGGGGTATTTTTCTTCCCATTTTTGTTTGTATGTTGCGGAAGGATTTGCTCGTTTCAGGAAGGTTTGGTAGAGATCTTGAAGGGATGGGTTTCCATTCTTTATTCTGTAGCTAGGTATGTCTGGTTGGTGTGGTGTGCCTAGAAAGATTCTCTTTTTGACATATACGGGTGTGCAGTCGGGCTCGAGGAAGGGTCGGGGTTGGGCCCATGGGTGATGGCTTAGTCGGCCTGTGGTAAGGCTGACTTGTAGAGGGTAGTCCCAGATTTCGGGGCCTCGCTGTCGTAGCTTGTAGATGATAGTGATAGGAAGTCCTGTGAGGGAGGTTAGAGTGAGATAAGGGGTGTGTTTGTAAATATCCGTGAGGAGAGGTGGATTTGTCATTATAGAAACCCATGAGAGAGGGAGGTTTTGTCAGACTTCCCCGAGCACTCGTGTTTGGCTCAGGGTGGGTTCTTTTCCGAGCGTCTGGGAGAGGAGTTCAGGGTTGAAGAGGTGTCTCACCTGTATTTCACAGGTGAGGAGGAAACGTTCATGAAGGGGTATGCCAAAGGGTTGGGAGTTTGGTTGGAGGAGGTGTCTATTATAGGCAATGTATTCTAAGGAGATGTCTTGCCAGGTGAGATTTGGAGGGAGTATTGTGGGATTGGTGTCGAAGAAGCAAGAGAGGTATTGTCTCCACCGTGCACTTAGCTGGAGGTTGCAGATGTTGAGTATTTGTGGGTGAGAGAGGAGGAAGTGTCCTTTTTTCGGGAGGCGTTGGGTGTCTAAAACTGTTTGTTTCCATTTGTCTCGTGGTGGCTTCAGGTACTCGTATATCCATTTTGCGCTTTGCGCTTGGATGAGATGAGAGGGCCATTTGACTGCTAGTCCTTGTTCCTTGCGTGGACAGATGATGGTTTTGTGAGTGTATAGATGGAAAAATCTTTGGGGATCTGTAGGGGCTTTGTGGGAAGACAGGAATTATGTGAGGGCATTGGTTATAGAGTTGAGGTGATCTTGCGCGGGGGGTAAGGTGGAGAAGTAGTACAGGAACTTTGGATTGAGGTAGGAGTTTATTGTGACCACTTTTGTTCGCAGTGGGCTCCGGATATTATTCCAGAGGGGGAATGGCTGCTTTGATCTTACTCGCAATGGGATCCCAAGTTGTCCTAGTCGTTGGTGTGGAATGGAATTGTATGCCTAGGATGCGGACTGGGCCATGTGTGACTGGGAAGGGTGGTTCGGGTTAGGATGTGGGTGTGCTGGCCAATGGGGAGGATGGCGGTTTTGGTGGGGCTTACTTTGAGGCCTGTGTGGTTAGCGATCGTCCTGAATAGCTGTCGGGTGCGATTGAGTTCTCGGATTGAGCGAATGAGAAGGGTTGTGTAATCTGCATATCCCGGGAACCGTTGATAGTCAAAGGATAGGGATGAGACACCTTGTAGATGCCATTTAATGTATGCAGAGATGGATTCCATTCCGTAGATGAAGAGCAGGGGGGCCAAGGGACACCCTTGACGGACTCCAGAGTGGAGGGTGACGGGGGATGAAAGCTTGCCGTTGATGAGCAGTCGTGTGGTGGTGTTTTTATGAAAGAGTTGGACCCACTTCATAAATTCTAGTGGAATGCCGAGGTGCAGCATGGAATGCATCAGGTCAGGTCTACTTAAGGTGTCGTATGCTTTTTCAAAGTCTGCAGCAAGAAAGTATAGTTGTTCTTTATTTTGGATTGCCCAGTGTTGGGCATCATGGAGTTGGGAGAGTATGTGTTGGAACTGACAGCAGGCTTGAACAGTGATCTATAGACTATAGTATCCTTAAGAGAAACTACAACCTGGCCTTAGTCCCTTCACGCTCTTGTCAGGCCAAGGGCCTCCTTCTTGCATATAAACATGCCATAAACGTATCCATGCGTCCCGATCCCGAATCCCGATACATGCTCCTATCAAACATGCCTTAGCACTCCAACAATACGCTTCCGTATTTGCACCGTATATGCCCCCCCCTCCTCCCCGCCCGTCAATCCTTTTGGAAAACACTCCACAAAGCATGCATAGACTTCAAACCCCACACTCTCATTGGGGACTTTAACTGCATAACACATCCTCTGGACCGTAGCCCTGCCCACACTTCTCCAGACACAGAGAACCTCAAGATCCTCCTCGACTCTCTCAACATGAGGGATACTTTTCGAACCAAACACCCTCGGGCACGGTAATACACTTACTATTCGCACGCCCACAAAATTCATGCCCGGTTAGACCGAGTCTACCACTGTACCTCTCTCCCAGAAGACGTTATGCAAATATCTCATGTACAAGTCCCAACATCTGTATCTGACCACTATGCTGGTAACCTCGTACAATTGAATTTTCAGACCCATGTCCCAATTAAAGGAAAGGGATATTGGCGTCTCAACACCTCCCTTATCGTGGGCTCAGACAAAGCTACCCACCCTACTAACAGCTTACTGGATCCACTCCAAACCAATCATCGTCCAAGCCCTTACAGAATTCAGTCAACAGGAATCCAAACAAACACAGAAAACTATCGCCCACATGCGACAATAGCTCGCAGCAGCTCGAAGGATCCATGCGGTCTCCCCCTCCTTGACAGACCACACAAGTGTGTCGCGGTGGGACACCCTCCTTAATAGCTACCTCAATACACGCACTACCTTCCTACATCAAATAGCAAACGTACACTGGCACGCTCAAGCTACACTCCCCTCCCACACCCTCACCTCCCGCATAACCGCACGGAAAGCCCAAACTACCATCCTTGAACTCACAAATGTCCTGGGTCAAAAGTTACACAACCAACGCGACATCAAGGCCGAGGCATGCTCCTAATTTCAGGGAATCTACAAACCTCCTCGTGAGGTCGACACATACTTCAAAATACTCCGCCCGGACCAACGGAAAAAACTACCTCCCCATATTGCACGAGCTCTAGCCGCCCTGCTCACCGAGCTGGAAATTGCAGATAGCATCCTCAGCCAACCCCGCCATAAAGCCCCAG
Source organism: Penium margaritaceum (assembly GCA_023375785.1). Taxonomy (NCBI): domain Eukaryota; kingdom Viridiplantae; phylum Streptophyta; class Zygnematophyceae; order Desmidiales; family Peniaceae; genus Penium; species Penium margaritaceum. The sequence continues at coordinate 70,689 of SZWC01007548.1, forward strand.
GCCCAGATTGCCTCCCACGGGAACTATATCGCACCTTATGCGGAAACAACCTCCATTTCACAAACTCCCTCCTTCAATACTACTACGATGTCCTGAACAACCCCACAGAACACAATCACTTCGCAGAATCTTTCACAACCCTCATTCACAAGAAGGGAGACAAAGATGAAATCTCACACTATAGACCGATATCTTAGCTCACTTTGGAATACAAGATCCTGGCAAAACTCCTCGCAAATCGCCTAAATCAAGCGCTACCCTACATTATTCACCAAGACCAAACAGGATTTGTCAAAGGGGCGCCGCCTTCCATTATGCACACCATGAGGAGGTTGCGTGCTTTTAGGGAGTAGGTTATAGTTCGGGTGTTATAGCTAAAATATAAATATATATATATATATACATATAAATATAAGCCTGAGATATTCGTAAGGACGGAAATACCATACACCCCTCGTTTCGGACAATAAGCCCCATCTGCCCCTCCGTCGGAGCAATAAGCTCCATCCGCCACTCCGTCGGAACAATAAGCCCCATCTGCCCCAGTGTCAGAACAATAAGCCTCATCCGCCCTTTTGACACGGATGCGACTGTTAAAAAATTAACAATATGCCCCTCTCGTTTGTCAAAATATAGCATGTCGATGTTGCATGGATGCGCCGTCGACATGCTGATGTCACATTTTTTACCCGATCATCACAAACTCCTTAACAGAAGGTTTTTTCATTTTTTATAAATGGTTTGAAGGGATTTTGCATGGGGGGTTCGAGAATCCCCATGCGTTAAAAGGGAACCTGGGCGAGTTTATTTTTGCGCGGGCATCTGCTATGTAAGCTGGACAGTGCCAACGGCACTGATAACGGCTTGATTCTCCCTTGAATGTATAATCTGACTGTGGATTTGGAATCTACAGGAAAAACCGTGCGAGATCCACCCAAGAACAGGGTCGATACATCAAGAATTGAGGAGGTTACGCCCGGCCAAAGGTTGGACCGGCCGAGGGGAACTGGTGACGGGAATTCATCCCCACGGACGAAGGCTCGACCCTCGGAAGATCCAACAAAGCCGAAGCGCGCCTTGGGGCCCAATTAGTCAATGAATCAAGGATCATTGAGGGCCAAGGGCGCTTTGGAATGGCGCCCCGATGTGTTACTACCAGCAAGGGCACTTCGGGCAGCCGTCACCGCCGCTAGTGGTGCTGCCAGCGGCAGATTGCCGTGGTTCACGGAAACGACCATATCTCGGCCGTTCCTTCACGGAATGATGCGATTCTTGGTGCGTTGAAAATCTGGGAAGATGAGCTACGTGATGATTGGGCAATAACGCTCATCCCAGGCCCATACAGAGCCACGCACGGCTCGGCGTCCTCGGGTCGCCTAGGATGTGTCATCATGTACATATAGTCTTGTATGTTGACACTTGAACAACAGGTACAGTTTACTCCCACTGTGCCACACGTGTTCCCGTGCTCCCCCAAGACGACCCTACGCTTCCGCAACCCCGGGAAGGCGTGCACCGGCCTCCCCTTGGTCACCGTTGCCGCCGGTTGGTGCCTACACCATCCGGTTGAGGCTAGCACACCGAGCCCGGTTTACACTTGGTATCAGAGCCACCCTTGGCTCAGGGGCATGAGCATCTACGTGGCAACCTCTTCTTGTCAGTGTAGACCAGCACGCATCTCGTCTCCTTGGCGGATCCGTGCCCAAGGCCAACCACGCACTCCGGTGACAAGGCTGTAACTGGAGGACCCGTTGAGGAAGAAGTACCGGACGTGAAGATGACTTCAACCGGCTCGTCCTCATTAGCCACGGATTTTGATGTGCAAAGCGAAGTAACAGCAGCCGCAGCGTTGCAGAGGTTGCTCGTCAACATGCAGGCCAAGATGGACCTGTTGGAGAAGTAGAACGAGTATCTCAATCAAGAGCTCGCGAAGCGTCCAGTGACAACACCAGTGGCAATTGCCACCGCAAACGTACCTGCGGTGGGCGTCCCGAACCCGCCCAAGCCGGAGCCGTTCGACCCATCAAAGAAGGATGGGCCAGCCCCGCACGCTTGGATACTCGGACTGGAATTGTACTTCACCGCCATCGGCGTGGATGCCTCAAGGTACGAGGCGCGCCGCGACTATGCCGTGACCCTGTTGAGAGGGGCATCTTTGGATTGGTGGGCCGATGTGATGCGGTTCAATCCACACGGCAGTGGAGCAGCAATGGTCGCCGGCATTGCGGCCGTGACCGGAATCTCAACCCCATTGGCTCCAACGTGCAGCAGTGGTGACCCTACCCTGAAATGGCCGACCTCGTGGAAGGAGTTCACGGAGTCGTTCATCAAGCGCTTCACCGTGGGTGACGTGAGGAACAACGCACGTGCCAAGCTGCGTTGGCTTCGCCAAACTGGCAGCGTCGCCGACTACACCCGCAGGTTTTGTGAGATCATCGCCAACTGTGGCTTTGACTTGCATGAATTGTGCTTCCACTACAGCAACAGCCTCAAGAACAATGCTCGCACTGTGACAGTGATGCACGACCTCAACGATGACCTGTTGGCAATGATCGCAGCAGCTGAATGGTACGACTCGCGCGTGCAACAGGCTCATGCCAACAGCCACGACTCTTTTTTTGGTGGTTATGGCAAGCGGGCCGAGAGCGACGTCACGCCCATGGAGATCAGAGCGTTACAACAGTGCAAGCGCTACAACTGTGGCAAGCCTGGCCACATTGCGCGTGATTGTCGGAGTCCAAAGAAGGGCAACGACAAGGGTAAGCGGGAAGGGAAGGGAAGGGGAAGCAAGCCACGAAGGAAGCAGACAAAGCAACAAAGGAGTCGGGAAACAAGGAGAGCCGAGAGTAGATGGCGATACTCCTGGCTCCTCTAAACCCTAAACCCTAAGCCCAAACCGCCAGTTGACCGCCCACCTGAACGCCTTGCGGTAATTAAGGGGGATTTCCGAGGTCAAGCCATGGGACGCGGGGCATGAGGAGGAGCAGCCCGCACTTCTCTTGGAGGCGCGAGCCACAGTTTCGTGAGCATGGAGTGTGCTCAGAAGTGGGGCCTTGCGCTCATGAGCAAGAAGCGGGCCGCTAACCAAGTGGACGGCACGATTGAAGTGGGGTACCTGGCCCGTCCCCTCTCCATTCACGTGGGGAAGCTTCGCATAACAACCGTATACCGGGTGTGCCCGATGAAGGATTACAATGTGATCCTCGTTCGTGACTTCCTCCACAAGTACAACCCTGCCGTTAATTGAGAGGCGCGCACCGTCTCAGTCAAGCTCGGAGACAAGGAGTATCCCCTGCCTACGTGGTACAAAAAAGAGGCCACGGAGGAGGAAACTTGTGGGGAGGAAGCGCCGCAGCAGTCGGTGTCTCGCAAGGAGGAATCGGCGCCTATGATGCTAAACGTGGTGTAGCTCAAGCGCACGATTCGGAAAAAGGAGCAGATTTTTCTGCCGTTCGTGCGAGACGTGGAGGACGATTACGGCGAACCAGAGGACGTGGCGCCTGTTGTGGCGCATGGGGCAACTCGTAAGCAGCCGGGGGTCCAAGGCAAGTTTGCCACGGTGCCCGAGGGGCTTCGGAAGGTGTGTACGGAGTTTGAGGACGTGTTCCCCGACACCCTCCCGGCGGGTCTGCCACCAAAGCGGGACGTGGACCATCGCATCGACCTCAAACCAGGAGCGCGCCCGCCTGTTCGTGCAACGTACCGCATGAGCGACGCGCAGCTGTAGGAGCTCAAGAAGCAGCTGACCGAGATGATGGAGCAGGGCTTCATCCACCCGTCCTCGTCTCCTTACGTTGCACCTGTCTTGTTTGTGCAGAAAAAGACGGGGGAGATGTACATGTGCGTTGACTACCGGGTGTTGAACGGGTTGACCATCAAGAACCGGTACCCAGTTCCACGAGTTGAGGAGCTTTTCGACCAGCTCCGTGCGGCTCGCTTCGTCACAAAGATCGACCTCCGTTCCGGCTACCACCAGATCCGCATCGCAACAGATGATGTGGAAAAGACGGCCTTCCGCACCCGATATGGTCACTACAAGTTCCTCGTGATGCCTTTCGGGTTGACCAATGCGCCGGCCACCTTCATGGCGGCGATGAACAACATCTTCAGGCCGTACTTGGATGACTTGGTGGTGGTGTACCTCGACGCCATCTTGGTGTATAGCAGGACGGCGGAGGAGCATGAGGAGCATGTGAAGAAGATCCTCGAGATTTTGAGGAAGGAGAAGTTTTTTGCAAAGCTCTCTAAGTGCGAGTTCGCGGTGAGGAAAGTTGAATTCCTTAGACACATAATTGGCAATGGACAGATTGCCATGGACCCGCGCAAGGTGTCGGCTGTGCAAGAGTGACCAAAGTTGCGTAATGTGTACGATGTGCAAGTGTTCCTTGGTTTTTACAACTACTACCGCAGGTTTATCCTTGGCTACGCGGGAGTGTCAGCGCCACTCTCCAATCTCACTCGTAAGGATCGCGAGTGGAGTTGGGGAGTTAGAGAACAAGAAGCCTTTGAGAATCTCAAGAGGGCTCTGACCTCCGCGCCGGCCTTGCACTTGGCCGATAGCAGCCGTGAGTTTGAAATGGTGATGGATGCATCGGACCTGGCCATTAGTGGGATCCTTTTGCAGGACTTTGGCAACGGGTCGCAGCCGGTCGCCTACTACTCGCGCAAGTTACGCGGGGCGGAGCTGAACTACGCCACCCATGACAAGGAGATGCTCGCCGTGGTCACAGCCTTCAAGAACTGGTAGTGCTACATCAAGGCGCGAAAATGCACGGTTTACACCGACCACCACACGTTGAAGTACTTCAAGACGCAGCCGAACCTGAGCCGGCGGCAAGTGCGTTGGGTGGAGTACCTCAAGTCGCACTTCGACTACGAGATCGTGTACCGGCCGGGTCGCATCAACCCAGCCGACGCCCTCTCATGGCGACCGGACCTGATGATACGGGTCGCGTCTTTCACCATCCACGAGGATGCCTTCCTTGTGAAGCTCTTCACGGAGGGATACGAGGCGCATGGGGAGTACGAGACTCAGAGATTTTTCTTCGAGGCACCGTATTGGCAATGGCGCGGCACGCAGCAGGTGGTGGTTCTCGCGGTGCCCGTGCTTCGGCAGCTGATTTTGGAGGAGTGCCATGACAGTGGCCCGAGCGGTCACTTCTCTGCCGACAAGACATTGAAGACGGTGGCTCGCTTCTTTTGGTGGCCCACCATGTCGTCGGAGGTGGCTGAATTCTGCCGGAGTTGTGACGTGTACCAACGCCACAAGGCAAGGAGGACAAAGATCCTGGGTCTCCTCCAATCCTTGCCCATCCCCGAGTAGCCATGGCATGATATCTCCATGGATTTCATCACGGGTTTGCCCACGACAGCGGCAGGCCACAATGCGGTGTTGGTGGTGGTGGATCGCTTCAGCAAGATGTCGCACTTCATTGAGACGCGTGATACGGTGAGCACGGAAGGCATGGCTCGGCTGTTCCTCGAGCACGTGGTGCGTCTCCATGGTGTTCCGCGGTCCATTGTGAGCGACCGTGACCCGCGTTTCACAAGCAAGTTCTGGCGAGAACTCATGGAGCGGTACGGCAGCAAGGTGCAGCTGTCGACCAGTTTTCATCCCCAAACTGACGGGCAAACGGAGCGGACGAACCAGACGTTGGAGCAGCTCCTCCGTACAGTGGGTGATCCGGGCGAGACGGCGTGGGACCAGCGGTTGCCGGTCGCTGAACTGGCGTACAACTCCGCCACGTCCGTCTCCACCGGCAAGGCGCCATTTGAGGTGGTGAACGGGACTGTGCCTGCCACGCCCCTCAGTTTGCACGTTGCAAGCAACCTGCCCGCGGTGGAGTCTACCGCACGTGACTTCCCGCAGATTTGGGCGGCAACGCGGCATGCATTGGCAAAGGCGCAAGCGCAACAGAAAGTGCAAGCGGACCGCCGACGCGCAGACGCAATGCTCAAGTTCGGTGACCGCGTGCTTCTCAACAGCGCGCACGTCAAGCTTCGCGGGGTCCGGTCAGACAAGTTAAAACCCCGGTGGCTTAGTCCGTTCGAGGTGCTCGAAATGCGGACACCCGTGGTGGCACGGTTGGCTCTTCTGCCTTCCATGCCTGTCCACGATGTGTTCCATATCTCCAAGATCAAGGTCTACCATGATCCGGCCGAGCATTTTCCAGGCCGTAGTTGTGAGCCTCCCCCTCCGGTGGTGATCGAGGGCGAGCAAGAGTTTCAGGTGGAGGCCATCCTTGACCACCATCGTCGTGGCCGTGGATGGGAGTACCTGGTGAAGTGGAAGGGCTACGATGCAGCCCACAACTCATGGGAGCCTGTCCGCAACTTCAATGTTGACGGGGTGAATGCCATCCTCCAGGAGTACCAAGAGCGAACCGGGACGACTCGCTCCTAAAGGGGGGGGGGGTAGTGTAAGCCGGACAGAGCCAACGGCACTGATAACGGCTTGAGGCTTCCTTGAATATATAATCTGACTGTGGATTTGGAATCTACAGGAAAAACCGTGTGAGATCGACCCAAGAACGGGGTCGATCCATCAAGAATTGAGGAAGTTATGCCCGGCCAAAGGTTGGACCGGCCGAGGGGAACAGGTGACGGGAATTCATCCCCACGGACCAAGGCTCGACCCTCGGAAGACCCAACAAAGCCGAAGTGCGCCTTGGGGCCCGGTTAGTCAATGAACGAAGGATCATTGAGGGCCAAGGGCACTTCGGAATGGCGCCCCGATGTGTAATTACCAGCAAGGGTGCTTCGGGCGGCCGTCACCGCCGCTAGTGGTGCTGCCAACGGTAGATTGCCGTGGTTCACGGAAACGGCCATATCTTGGCCGTTCCTCCACGGAATGATGCGGTTTACATGCTGGACCCCGCTACCGCGGGGCCCAGCAGATGCCCGTGCAAAAATAAACTCTAAAACCCTGGATGTAATTAGGGGGTTGGTTTGTCCATAGTTTGTATATCAAATGAGGGTATAAAGTTGGACAAAATGTAAAATAAAACAAAAAGGGATTTTCGACTCCCCATTGATGGAGAGTGGATTCCTACGGACGCCTGTCGGCCGGAATCCTCGGCGAAGTTCCCACCCCCCACTCCCCCTCACCTCTCGGCAGCCCACTGGCCGCCCGTTCCATCACGACCCTCAATCACGAGGGCCTCGATCGACAGGCGGGTGGGTGGACAGGTGGGCTACGAGAGGCGGGGGGGGGGGGGGAGTTGGGGAGGGGTGCGGCGGTTGACGAAGTGTCGACCAACGGATGTCAGCCGGAAATCTCCCCCTCTCCTCCCCCCCCAATCCGCCCCGATGCTATCGCGGCCCTCCATCGTGACGTCCGTGAGGGAGGGCCGCATTCTAGCACGGCATGACCGATTTTGCTATGCTTAAGCAGCGACATGCGTCGCTGTTTGAGAATGTTGAAAATGGGGGACGGATAGGGATTATTTTTGGCAGACAGGGGCTTAGTCATTCCGACGGAGGGGTATATGAGGCTGATTATTCCGGCGGAGGGGCGAATGAGGCTTGTTGTTCTGACGGAGGGGTATATGAGGGTCATGGGTGACAAAACAGGGAGGAATCGAGATTTTCACCGTATTTGTAAGTTGAAAATTAATCATGCCATATCAAGAAAGTTCAAAACAAAACCACGCTATACCCATCTGATGGCCATGTGCGATCGGCGATGCAAGTCGTCGATCAGGCGATGCGAGGGGGTGATGTGTCACCCTTGTCTGCTGGTTGGTGTGACTTCCACCCTTCACGAGCGACGCCGATGGATTACCCATATACCCCACATTGGAGGTATGGGGTAGAGGAGAGCGTGCCGGCACGAAGGGCCTCTGAAGTGTCCCAAGACTTCTACAGGACCTACGAAAATGCCGGAGAGACATGGTCGATGCGTTCCGACAGCCTTGTTGGCTTGTCGGGAGCTAGGAGAGTTTTCTCGATGGGTTGAGACCAGCGCACCCGGTGGACTGTACCAGTGCGAAGAGGGGACCCGATGGCTGAAGCAGTGCTTCTGATGTTCGGAAAGTCGTTTCTGATGTCAAGACGACAATTCTGAGTGTTTCTAGCACTGCTCGTGTTTTCTCGGTGGTCGAGACCCGGGCACTCAGAGAGCTATTCGAGTGCCTTAAGGAGACCACCTTTCTTGTTCACATGGTCTTTGCAGTGTTTTCTCCCCGCTGAATCGTTTGAGCTCAGCAGGGGTGACTGGACCCGGTGCGGCTAGCTACCGGTGTCCCTACATAAGCCCACTAGGGGCTCATTTGTACATTTTCCTTGTTCTTAAACGCGTTTCAGATATAGCCAGATTTTTCCTTCACTTTCTACCACTCACACACATAGCTGATGACATTTTTTGCATGGGACTGCATGCCCTAATTAATTCTAATTTGGTATCAAAGCACAGGGGGAAGTGTGAGCAGCAGAAGCATAACGGGCAAAACGCAAAGAGAACGCGCCACATGGCACCATGCCGGCAGCAGCTTGAGGGAGCACCAAGTGACTGCACGTGAACACCACAAGGGCGGTGAGCAAAGCAGAACTGCGGCAGCCGCAGCAAAAGTTGTGCCAGAGTTGTGCCAGAATTGTGCAAGAGTTGTGCCAGAGTTGTGCCAGTAAAGTGCCAGGGTTGTGCCAAAGTTGTGCCAGAGTTGTACCATAGTTGTGCCAGAGTTGTGCAAGAGTTGTGACAGAGTTGTGCCAGAGTTTTACCAGAGTTGTACCGGAGTTGTGCCAGAGTTGTGCCAGAGTTGTGCCAGAGTTGTGCCAGAGTTGTGCCAGAGTGGTGCCAGCATTGTGGCAGAGTTGTACCAGAGTTGTGCCAGAGTTGTGCCAGAG
>SZWC01007549.1:69856-92565 GCA_023375785.1 Penium margaritaceum
AAACCCCCCCCCCCCCCCCCCCTCCCCCTCCCCCTTTAGCCGCGACGTCCCGACACGTTCGCAGATGCCGGCCGGTGACGACGGCAATAATCGTCAATCATATGGTCGAAATCTGAGATGTTGTCATATGGCTCCTAGCTGTTGTGCACGACGTCATAACCGTTCCACTTGATCAGGTACTGGGTTATTTTTCCACGGCGTCCATGTTCAGGGATGTCTTCAATCATGTACTCCTTATCCCCGTCCAGTTGCATATGAGGTGGTGGTGTGACATCTCTGCTGGGGAAGTTCGTACTTGGGTCCCACTAGTGCTCGAGTGTGCTGATGTGGAAGACCGAGTGGATTTCCATGCTGACATGCAGGCAAAGGAGAGCGACGACAGGGGTTTCCATTTGCTCTATCTCAAACGGCCTTAACTAGCGGGGTGTGAGCTTTGCAAAATCCTGTCCTTGGAGTCTGATGTTCGGTGAGCCGAGGAGGACGCAATCGCCAGTGCTGAACACGTCATTGCTACGATGTCGGTCGGCCGCTCGCTTCATGGTTGCTTGTGTACTCGCGAGTGTCTGCTGTGTTTCCTCCCAACTGCTTGAGAAGTCCCAACGATGGATGTCAACCGTAGTAATGTTGGTTTGACTATGTAATTTAGGCATTGTGGCAGGAAGTTTGTCGTACACCACCTTGAAAGGGATGTGACCAATTGATGGAGTGGTGGAGTTGTATGCGAGTTTGGCTTTCGGCACCATAGCTGCCCAATCGATGTCGTGCGGCTTGCATAATGTACAGAGAAGTTGTTCCCATAATCCGTCATCAATTCGCGCCAGAAACGGCTACTGAAACCTCCGTCTCTGTCACTGATGATGGTACTAGCATTTTGTGCAACCATACAATCCAGTTAAAAAATAGGTATGCTTTTCCTTCTACAATGACAATGTCGGCGGGATGCAACGCGACATTTTAGGAAATTGACAAAGTCTAGGCTGATGTCGGTCTACCATTCTATTGGAATAGGTAGGGGTTGGAGTAGACCTCGCGGCCTTATGCGACCGGATGTTTGTCTCTGACTGGTGTCGCAATATTCGTAAAAGTTTGCATCTTGTCGTACAAGTATTTTGCCAGCTTCTTGCTGAAGTGCCCACCTGGACCGGTGTAGTGGCATTCTTCCAATACCACTCTTCGTAGCTCCTTGTTTGGCGGAACAATGACTTGGTGAGTGAATGATCGTTGCCAGTAAGGGTCGTCGAACCTGAACTTGGTCTTCTCATACTCGCCGAAGTCCTCGTGCGCCTTTGCGGAGAGCCTCGCAAGGTACGAGTCTCATTCAACAAGAAACACATTGATCTCCCCCATCAGATATGGTCTTCGGCTTAGAGCGTCTGGTGGATTAGTTTTTCCAGGCCAGTTGTCGATGTCGTGGTCGGAGTAAGACTCGATGAACTCCATCTGTCAAGTTTGTCGACAGCCAAGTCTTGGGGTGTCTCAATGCATGATGGTTGGTGTGGACGGTGAATCGTCGGCATCCCACGAAGCACCACGATGTTTTGAACGTGTGCACGACAGCGAGAATTCCTTTATCGTGGTTTTTGGAGTGAGATCAAAGAGAGGCGCTGACACTTGAGCGTGCTCCATAACAAATCCACGATACAGGTTGCAAAAACATGAAACTACGTAGATGTCCCGAACATTTGTAGGCGTCGACCAAGTAGGACCGCCTCCTGCCTTTCTAGGTCCATGGTGATTCGTTCGTCACCGATGATGTGGCTTACAAACTCGATCAAACGATGACCAAAGTCACACTTAAATTTTTTTTCAAAAATATCTCTTTGCAAAACTTCAAAAACCTTTTGGAGATGTCCATTGTACTCCTTTGGGGTGCGCCGATATAACATAAATTTGTCGAAATTTACGATGACAAAACCATCGAGATACGGGTGGAATGTGTTGTTAACCGCGACCAAAAATGTTGTGGGGACATTCATGAGCCAAAACAAACCGACCATGAACTCAAAGTGCCCGTATCTGGTGCAGAACGTTGTCCCCTCGATGTCCTTATCAGATATGTGGATTTGATGATAGCTGCTACGTAGATCGATCTTGCTGGAAGATTGAGCCCCAAAGAGTTGGTCAAAAAACCCATCTGTTTGTGAAAGATGGTAGCAGTTCTTGATGGTGATGTCCTTTAACCCTTGGTAGTCCATGCACATCCGTATTTCTTTGGTTTTCTTTTCACAAAAAGTGCAGGCACTACGTTTGGTGACGCGGAGGGTCTCATGGACCCGCGACGAAAGATTTTGTATAGCTCCTTCTTGAGTTTGGCCCACTCATGAATGCTCGTCCCATAGGTTTTGTTCACTGTGAGTTTGTTGCCCGGCTTCAAGTCTATCTGATGGCCGATGTTTTGCTGTTGAGGTACTCTCACAACAGTACGTCGGGAAAATCCCTTCAAACTTTTCGAGGAGCATTGCAAACTCCCCCGGTACTGATGCAAACTTCTCATGTGTCAAAGTTGTAAGAATGCATGGAAGTGGAACACCAGAGGTCGGAGAAGGTTGCCATAATTCCCCATCTGAATGGCATAAATTTTTTGAGGTGGACGTTGGTACGCCGAGCGGGACGCGGGTGGTTTCAGAGGGATGAGATGTGGAGTAGTAGACGATTCGAAGAATTGGGACAAATGTATGATTTGTATTAGCCCCCTGGTTTTGAAATTGGATGTTTTGGATTTTAGGAATGTTGTGATCTTTAAGTTTGATGGGATTTGTCTAGTTTGAATCATTTTATTGATCCAAATTGGTAGAATTTATGGATAAATGGCACTTAAATTGCGATAAACGGGGCTGTTCAACACTTTAATGGTCCTTAAATTTGACGATGTGTGTCGCCTTGCGCGTCCCACATACAACTTTTGGTCGTTCAAAACGTGCAGTTTGAGCAGTATAAGGGGCTGCCTTGTCTGACACCGGTCTCGGTCCTGATTTGAGGTATTGGTGTACCATTCAGGACTTTTATGGTGACCTTTATCCATTTGATAGGTCGGAGGGAAGCCCATGGTTTGCATGGTGTTGTGGAGGTGTGGTCCAAGAAGGGCATCGTATGCATTTTAAAAATCCACAAGAAGGAAGGTGAGGTTTGACTTGGTATTTGTGGCCCAGTGTTACATGTCTAGTCTGTCCTTTATGTTTCTTCCTGCTAGGAAGCCTGTTTGCCCTGGGATGATGGTGTATGTGAGGATGTTGTGAAGCCTGTTGGATAAGATTTTTGCCAGTATTTTGTAGCCTGTCTTCAGGAGTGAGATAGGGTGATAAATCGTAACGTAGCCCTTTAATCAGTACTTCCAAAAAAGCATTGATTAAGTCTTACCTACAGCCACGCATTTGGTGCATACATAGATGATATGCAAGTCCTGACTAGATACAGTTTAAACCTAGAAATGGCCACACAAATTCTAGACATCAGCAAGGATCTGACTGGACTCAAGGCTAACAAAGGGAAAACAACACTTCTTCCAGCCGGTCCGCACACACACGCACCAAACTAAGAAGTCTACCAAGAATCCACCAAACCACAAAGGGTCTTGGGCATAAATCTGAACCATGACAATCGCAACCACCGTGTGGTCCAAACGAACTGAACAAATAAAGGAAGCAGCTCTCCTCTGGTGAAACTTCCATTTCTCATCAACCCTAATCATCATCATAAACAACTATCTAATTCATAGAATTTATTTACCACTCCGATCTATGCCCCCCAACTCCAGAAAAATTACAAAAATTTCAAACCACGATACTGAACCTCCTATCTGCATCAAAACAAGACGGAACGCTTCATTTTGTCAATAAAAATCTTACAAACACTCATCAGGACGAAGGAGGGCTAGGCGCCCTATGGCCAACAACACTCGTTCAGGCTCAACAAGCTCTACTTGGTTACAAAATACTCTCTGCATCATAAGATGCCCGGAAACATGTAGCATGGAACACCCTCAAGTTATTCTAAAAAGGGCCTTTCTTCCTCTCTCACCCAGACATCCTCAAATAATATAAAAAAACCACCACAACTCAAGATGGAAATATATCCTCACTCATCTCCTAGCCTGAAATCCAATCATACGCCCACCATCCATGCTAAGACAAGAGTTACTTCAAGCATATGTTGTGCTCAATCGCTTCATCCTCAAACCGAACGGAAATCCTCTTGGACTGGGCAAATGGGAACACTTTCTACTTGAGCGAGACTACCAACTTAAGCACGTAATCCAATAAGAACTATATCTCTTTCCTCGTAGAAAAGACATGCAAGAAAACAATGTTACAGACAAAGTCAAACAGGCCATATCTCAAGAATGGACAGATATCATTCTACAAAAGAAGAAAGACAAGGCCTCAGAACATGATTTCTGGTGCATAACCTCATACACTCATAAAACACGAGAATTCATCTACCACCTTCAGCCATATGGTGACTGATACAATGCAATAACCTTTTCTGTGACACCAACCCTTGACATTGTACCAACGGATTTTGATGTAACCCCCATCCATGACCTTAGCATCTGGTCATCGGTCCACACATGTGAAAACAAATGCCTGGGAAACTGCAACAACGTCCACATCCCATGGTGGAGAATAGAACTCACTAAAACAACAAAACTAATTGACATGTACAACATCCTCAATAACAAAAACACCAAAAATACTACCTACCAATCCAAGTGGGCTGACCAAGGCATCCCCGCATTCAACGAAAAGGCACTCCAAACCATTGTCACATCCAGAATTCTGCCTTCAAAACCCAAAGGCACAATCCTAAACATCCTCATACAAAGCATCCAAGTTTGCCACATATTACGCTTCCTCCCACGTCCAATCAAAAACACATGTCTGATCTGCCTCCTACATAGCGAAGACATACAGCATGCCTTCAAAAAATTTCCAAGAGTACACCAAATTTCACTCAAGCTAAGACAAACTTTCCGAATCTTCTGCAAACAAACGATAGTCTCTGTCTTTATATTTCAACATGAACATCAAAATTTTAAATGGTGGAAACTACTACAAGAAATCACCTTCCGTGAACTCTGGACATATATGTGCCAAATATCCATTGAAAAAGAAGAACACCACTAAGAAATCCAACAGCCTTCCTATGTCATACAATCATCAAAGCCTTCACAGACCAACTTAACATACACCTCATCCAACTACACAAAACAAACCGACAAAGAAATATGAGCCAATTTATAGAACAACTAACTGCTCACGATCACATCTACAAAGATGAAAAAAAAAAACGAACACCACCTCACCTCGTTCTACACCCAAGCTTGAAGCTTCTATGGACCAGCAAAACAAGCATATAAGGGAGGACGAGTGTTTTAGGGGATAGGATAAAACCTACCACTGGACCCCCAGCCCGAGGGTTTTGACCCGTGGCAAAGATACTCTGAGGGGTGAGGGTTAGTGGATGAGACCCCCACATAACCCATGGAACTAGGGATCCCTGGGTACCGAAACTGCTGCGACTAATGTCACATGGAGCACATTCGGTGACTAAAAGCTCTCGCCAGAGAAGTGTCTACCGGACCTTCAAGGGTGCAGCTGAAGTGCGTGGCTGGCACCACATGGATCGAACGGGGGTCCCTGGCCTGTGGGCGGTTGGACAGGATGGCTTGAGGGTTGGAGACCCTCAAGCACCGCGGTTTTGGCCTAGTTGGCCAGGGATTCCATCCAATCTGCTACATTGGTGTCAGAGCATCAGGGTTCGAGTCGGACGTGCGGATGCCAAGGACTACCCACTCCTAGGGCGGGGGGGTGTAGCGCGCGGCTGGCACCACGTGGATCAAACGGGGGTCCTTGGCCTGTGGGTGGTTGGATGGGATGGCTTGAGGATTTGAGACCCTCAAGCACCGTGGTTTTGGCCTAGTTGGCCAAGGATTCTATCCAATCTGCTACAGTAGCATAGGTTCCCTCACCTCGAAGGCTGTGCAAGCCAAAAAAAAGAACTTCGGACAGTCAGTTTTGTTCTTCACACGCTCGTGCACGCACTTTGCCAAAGAGTTTGTCAGAATCACTGTTAGGTGAACTGACAATGGACCGTCTGCGATGTGAAAATCCAGAATACGAGGCCAAGGAAGAACAGAGAAGCCAACTCGGGTAGTGAAAAATAGCAAAAGATACAAAATGAAATTTCAAATTTGATGAAAGTAATTTGTAGTTGTTTTTGTGGTCCTTGAATTCCGATTAAAAAACATATCCAATTTTGTCCACTCCAAGAATATCTTAACATCAAGATTAAAGTTCAGGAGGGTAAGTAGTAATTAAAATTTTATGACAAGTGTACAACAAGTTGAATGCACACACATGTTAACAAAAATCACAAAGAGGCATTTATTGGTTCGTTGGTGCTTGAGCCGAACAATGCGCACGGGGTTGCACTGTGAGTGGTCGCTTTGAGAAGCTCCGCCGAGAAGTTGGGGGGTTTTAAGAATGTCGAGACACAGTATCATAAGAGTCTAATTTCATCGAACAGTCAAGTGAAAAATATCGAGACAAGAATATGATTCATGATATGTCTATCGACGTGGTCAAAGTTGTCAGAACCTTCGGGAACAAAACACTGAAGGTCAGGGCATGTGACCAAAATACCCACTGATAAACAGCGTAAAAACCATGAGGTTGAAGCGCAGTAGGCCATGAATATAAGGACAAGAATGTCCACTCGCAGAGTTCATGGACTCGTCTACGTCTGGGACCCCCCTCTCCTTTTAGTTGTAACGTCACGGCGCGGGAACATACGTAGACCGTTGACGACGATCATGGCCATAGATCATATGGTTGATATCTTGGAGCTTGTTGTAGGGTTCCTTGCCGTTATGCACGATCTCATAGCAATTCCGCTTGACCAGATGTTTGGTCATTTTTCCACAGCGTCGATGTCCAAGGATGTCCTTTATCACGTACTCCATATCCCCGTCCACCTGAAGAGGAGGCGGTGGTGCTATTTCTCTATCGGGTAAGTTCTCACTAGGGTCTCGGTAGTGCTTGAGCTTGCTGATGTAGAAGACATAGTGGATTGCCATGTTGTCTGGCAGGCCAGGTTGAGCAATGAGAGGGGTTTGCATTCGCTTTATGTTAAATGGTCCCAACCATCAGGGTTTGCGATTCCCAAAGTCCTGTCCTTGGACATTGATGTTTGTGTAGGTAAGTAGGGAGCGATTGCAAGTGCTGGACACATCATTGCTACGATGTCGCTCTGCTGCTTGCTTCACAATGGCTAGTGTCTTCATGAGGTTTTGTTACGTTTCCTTCCAAACACTAGATAAATCCTGTTGGTGGATGTCGACCGCGAAAATGTTACTCTTGTTTTGAAGTTCTACTGTTTTGGCGGAAATTTTGCCCTAATCTACTTTGAATTAAATTTAACCTGTTGCGGTGGAAGTTGCGATGTTGTATGCGAGTTCAACGGTTGGAAGTTTTGTTGCCCAATCATTGCGGTGTGGATTTCATAATGTGATGCCGCTCAAAGCCGTTCGAGCGTTTGATGGGTCTGCTCCGTCTTCTCATCAATTTAGAGATGGAATGTCGTCGATAGTTGGATCAGAGTGCAAGAAGGCATCATCAATTTATACCCAAAAAGACTTGTGAAGTAGCCTTCTCTGTTATGATGATGGTACTTAGCACGTCGTACAACCGTACGATTTGATTTAGAAACATCTACGCTGTTCCTTTGGCATAGATGCCGGTATTTGTTGAAATGAAGTGCGACACTTTTGAAAATCTGTCCACCTCCACGAAGGTGGTGTCATATCCCTTGGGAGTGGCAAGCAATTCTGTCACAAAGTCCAGGTTGATGTTGATCCACGACTCCGTCAGAATAGGGAGAGGTTGGAGGATTCCACCGTTGGATCCGCCAATCGTAAGGTTGGCACCAAGGTTAGAGTGTTTCTAAAAATGTTGAACGCTTCTTGTTCACTGTCTTCCCAACTCCACTCAGTGGTTTTGCGAGTGAGATCAGGGAGAGGCACTTAGACCTGAGCATAGTCCTTTATATATTGAGGGTAGTAATAAAGAAAATGCTACAACACTTAGACGTCCTGAAAATTGGTCTGCGTCGGCCAATCAGTGACTGCCTCCACCTTTTCTGGGTCCATGGTGATCCGTCCGCCACCAATGATGTGGCCAGAAACCTTGATCGAATGGTGACCGAAGTCGCATTTTGAAATTCTTTCATAAAATACATCTAGTCATCAAAGATTTGAGGACTTTTTGGACATGTCCATTGTGCTCCTCCGGGGTACAACTGTGCACCAAGATGTCGTCAAGATATACGAAGACAAAGTCATCGAGGTACGGGCAAAAATATTGTTCATTGCTGCCATGGATGTTGCGGGAGCCTTTGTGAGTTCAAACGGCATGACCGTTAACTCAAAATTTCCTGTACGTGATATGTAATATTGTATTTCAGACATTCTCATCAGATACGTGGATCTGAAGACAATCATTACATAGGTTGAATCGGTGGACTTTTGGGTCCCACAGAGTTGGTCAATTTTTCTGTCAGCTCACACAAGAGGGTAGCGGATCTTGATGGTAATGTCTTTTAACGTTTGGTAGTCCATGCATATTTGCATCTCTCTGGTTTTATTTTTCACAAAAAGTACATGAGCCACGTAGGATGACGTGGAGGGTTTGATGAACCCCTAACCGAGCATCTCATTTATCCACCATCAAAGTTGATTTAGACCGATCTGCTGCTCTATTCTACCTCCAGATTGTGTAGGCATATGAAATATTATCCAAGGCCACTTTTGTTTTGTTTTTGCTGACCTAAGCAGCAAAGAAGTTTGCCTCCAAACTTGTCAGCAACATCCTGACCGTCTGTCTTGTTGCGTTTGTAGGATTGAACGGCTCATGGAGTGCCGATCGAATTTGGGATTCACTCGAGAGTTGAATAATTATTTTGGTGACCACTTATTCACACGCTCATGAATTCTGAAGCTCCTCCATCACCGTGTTGAGTTGTTGGAGCACATGGGTGTTGAGGCTCTCGAGTCTCAACAACTTCTGGTACAAATCTTTCTTGATGCAAGCTTGCCAACCGGTGCCTCCCAACACACCAAGTGTCATCCTGGTGGACAACTGCAGGGCAGATGGTGGAGTGATCCTGAAGGGTCCGTCAATGGATTGGCCGTTTGGGGTTGATGGTGCTGTTCCATTTGCCATAGAAATTGCATTTATACTCTGATTTGCCTGAAGAGCGTTATCGTTTGTGTGCTGCTGATCCTCTACCACCGGAGTCATTGCCAGTTGTTTTTACTTGTTGCTGGACTTGCTTACTTCATTCACCATTGTCATCGCGAGGTCTATGATCTTTTATATAGTGGAAATGCGCTGAAGATTGGTGCAAGGTTGTCGCCTGGTAGTGAATGCATCGGTTGCCCATCCAGCGCGGGTGCACTCTGATACCAAGTGTTACGCTAAGCGGGACGTGGGTGGTTCACAGGGATGAGGTGCAGAGCACTAGAGGATTTGAGGAATTGGACCAAGTGGATAATTTGTATTAAGAATTGAGTGTAATCTGATGACAATTATAAAAAAAACCAAGTGCAAACATGCAATAACAATAATCACAATGAGGAATATGTCGGATCTTTGGCGCTCAAGCCGAGTGATGTATGTAGGGTCATACCGTGAGTGTTCACATTAAGAAGCTCCACAGAGAAATTGGGGGGCTTCATGAGTAACGAGGCAGAGCTTCATAAAATTCCATTGCCGTAGGGTAGTCGGAAAGATAACATCGAGATTGATGCGGTTTCCGAGACTTCTGTCAACCATTATACAAGGTGGTCAAAGTTGTCAAAACCTTTAAGAACGGAACACCAAAGATCAAGGCGGGTGGCCTAAATGCCCTCGGCCGAACGGCATAGAAATCATGAGGTCGACATGAGGCGGGCCATAAATATGAGGACAAAAATACCCACTTGTCCAGTTCAATGACCTGTTTACGTTAGGGATGTAACAGACGTGCGGTGGGCCATAAATATAAGGATAAGAATGTCCACTCACAAATTTTACGGACTCGCATGCGACTGGGATGTAACACTTCCCCCCTTTTTAGCGCCAATGATCTTGTGTGTTAACAAGCATAGGACAGTGACGGTGATAATAATCGTCGATAAGATGATCGAAGTCTTTGAGGTTGACGTAGGGTTCCCAGGTGTTATGTGCAGTGTCTTTGCATTGCCACATAGATGGGAGGTAGAAGAGCAAAATCTTGACCTGGGAAGCTCTCATTGGGATCTCGGTAGTGCTTGACATTGCTAACGAGGAAGACTGGGTGGATCGCCGTCCTGTCGGACAAGCAAAATTGAGCAATTGACAGTATTTTCTCGATCTAAAACAATCTCAGCCGTCAGGGTTTGAGCTTCATGAAGTCTTGTCCATGGAGTTTGATGTATGCCAAGTTGAGTAGGATGCGATCTCTAGTCCTGAACGCGTCATTGCTGTGATGTCGCTCCACTGTTTACTTCATGGCTGCTTGTGTCTTTGTGAGAATCTGGCACATTTCTTCCCAAATTTTGGTGATTCTCGTTAGCGGAAGAAGACCATGGGAATATTTCTCTGGCTTCGGAGTCTTGCTGGTGTGTCGGGAAGCTTGGAATAGACCACCCCAAACAAAGCTTTTCACTTTGTGGTGGAAGTTGCAAAGATGTATATGAGTTTTGTGGTTTGCAATTTTACTGCTCAATCACTGTCGCGCGGCTTGCATTATGCACGCTGTAGTTGTTCGAGCGTCTGATGAGTCCACTTGGTCTGCCACTGGTTCAAGGATGAAACACCGCTGATAGCTAAATGTGACTGCCATAGTACACCATCAGTTAGCACCAGAAAATGGCTAGTGAAACAGCCATCTCTGTCGCTGATGATGATAAGTGACACACCATGGTCTCGAACAATCTAATGAAGAAACATATGTGATTTTCCACACCGTTGACAGTGGTGTTCGGAATGAAGTGTAAAATTCTTTAAGTACTTTCCACGATCACAAGGATTGCGTCATATACGTCAGGGATGACGAGTAACCCGGTTACAAAGTCGATGCTGATGCCAACACATGACTCTGTTGGATCAGGGAATGATTGGAGTAATCTCGTTGGCCTCGTGCAACGAGAGTTTTTCCATTGACAGATGTTGCATAATTTGAAGACCGACGCGTTGGTCTGTTCTTTGTCCCACCAGTAACATTTTACAAGCTTCATGAGCATCTTGTCCTTGCTGAAGTGTCCACCAGGATCTGTGTCATGGCACTCCTCCAATAGCATTCGTCCCAGCTCTTTGTTTGGTGGTACAATGACCTGGCAAGTAAATAGCTATCGCCAGTTGGGATCCTCAAACCAGAACTTGGTTTTGTCATACCCACCGATCTCGTTGTAACCCTTCGCGAACAGCCTCCCAAGGTACGGGTCTCGTTTGACGAGTTGTGTGCTTATCTCAACCATCGATTTTGGTTGCCGACTCAAAGCATCTGATGGATTTGTTTTTCCAGGTTAGTTCTCGATGTGATAGCTGATGTTGGACTCAAGGAAATCCTTCCGTAAAGTTTGTCAATGGCTCATATCTGATTGAGTCTTGAGATGTTTGAACGCGTGGTGATCGGTGTGGGTGATGCATTGTCGGCATTCCCAACAACACCATCTTGTCTTAAATGTGTGCACGAATGCGAGTATTTCCTTTTTGTGCAGAGGGTTATGGAGTTTTTGCCCGGGTAGTTTTTGCAACATATACTCAATCAGTTGTTCTCCATCGCCATTGTCTTGGAGGAGAACAACTCCAATTGCTCAATTGGATGAGACGCATCGGTGGCCATGACGTTAAACTGCCCAATTATGGGGCTAGTCTCGAGGTCAAAGCGTTTCTGAAAGAGTTAAGCACTTCTTGTTTGCTTTCTCCCCAACCCCACTCAGTGGTTTGACGAGTGAGATCAGAGAGAGGCGATAATACACTGGACGTAGTCCTTTACGAATCAAATTACTTGGAGTACTTGGAGAATAAAAAAGCACTTGGACCTCCCGAATGTTGGTCGGCAATGGCCAACCAGCGATAGCCTCCACCTCTTTTGGGTCCATGGTGATTCGTCTGTTGCCGATGATGTGAGCTAAAAACTTGATTGAACGGCGACCAAAGTCTCATTTTCAGATTTTTCTGTGGATTTTCTCACTTTGTAACATATCGAGAGCATTTTGGAGGTGTCCATTGTGCTCCTCCACGATGTCATTGAGATGAACGACAACAAGGTCATCGAGGTATGGGTAAAGATTATTTTTCACCAATGAAATAAACTTCGTGGAGGTATTTGTGAGTCCAAATGGCTCAACAGCGAACTCAAAGTAGGCATATTTGGTGTGGAACACCGTCTTCTCAATGTCCTTATCACATACACAAATCTGTTTATAGCCATTGCGTAAGTCAATTTGGTGAGAGTTTGTACCGTTAAGTTTATCAAGAAGTTCGTTTGCTTACGAGAGGGATTAGCGGTTCATAATGGTGTTGTCACTCAGGACTCGGTAGTCCACACACATCCACATCTCTCTGGTTTAACTTTTCAAGAAAAATACAGCTTGTGCGTAGGGTGATGTTGATGGCCTCATGAACCCCTGAGCAAGTATCTTGCTTATCTAAGTTATTCAATCAGTCAACTTATGGCCGCTCATCCAATAGGTGCCCTTCACCGTCGGTGTGCTGCCTCAATTCAGGTCTATGTGGTGATCGACACTCCATTTTGGAGGTAGCTCTTGGGACCATTTGTCGGAAAAAACCCCTTTGAACTCCTTGAAAAGTGGTACAAACTCCGGTGTAGTAGATACAAACTTGTTAGATTGTCCAGGGTGATGTGGTTGCTTCTGCCACTAAAATTTCCTTCGTTTTCCTTGTCTCAAAGTGGACTAGCAATGCTTGGACTATGCATTACAGATATCTTGTGGCCACGTCTAGCGATATCGGCTGGAGTTTTGTGATTGATACAACTTCCTGTATTGTTCCACCTCTGTTGCTTTCCCTAGCCGCCGTTGTGTCGTGAGTTGCTCAATGAGAGGTAACTGTTGGTTTCTATCATTTATGGCCGGCTTAGAGAGCTCTACTACTCTAGTCTATTTGAGGATTGTGTCAGTACAAGACATCTCGTCCGAGGATAATTTGTTGTGGTTGCTCATTGGGCAAGATCTCTGGACCGTTGCATAGTGCAGATCTCCAATTAACAGCCGGAGAAGTTTGCACAGTCGAAAGATCTGCAATCATCTGTTCATGGGTTTTCCTTCAGACACTCCTGGCTCACTGTGCAAACCAAGCTTCTAAACCACGTTGTTGCTTACAAAGTTGTGAGAATCATCTCCATCCAGTCATGTCCGTCCCGTTATGCAACTATTAAAACCCCTATTTGTACTCCTAACAGTATTTCCAGTTGGTTGTCCTCGTATCCCTCGTTGAAATTTGTGATAAAAAAAAAAAACTCTTGTCTACAGTGATGTGTGCCTCTAAGATGGACGATCGGTTGGCACATATTTTTCTCTACTCCTGTCCGTTTCCATTTTTAACCCCTCATCTCTTCTCTGCAATTTCCTCCTCCTTTTGGCCTATTACTACTGTTTCCATCACTTGCATGAGATGTGTCCTGGCTTCTTGCAAGTCTAGCACTGCCACTGATCACATTCATTGATGGCATCTATCTCCATCAAAGACAAGGTTTCCACCAACTGTGTCCTCCCTCTGTCGCGATAGGAACTGTGTGCAAGGGGTTGCTAGTTGTTGGATTGCTGCATCCGAGTGTTGTAGTCGGTGCCGGCGATGTAATTGGCTGCTCCGATCATTTGTGGAATGCCATCTTAGATGCCTAATATGGCAATTTTTTTCTGAATGTTGCGCTTGATGTTGTTGTTGTTGTTGTTGTTGTTGTTGTTGTTGTGATAGAAATAGAGTTTATGGTGGACGAGGTCACTCCTGGTGACTATCTCATTAAAATGACACATGTATCCTGTCATGTTGGATTGCTGATAGATGCATTGAAACCTCTACTGTGCTTCACACTTCTCGTTCATTTTTCAAAGCATGTAAGTATGGTGTGTCCAAGATCCATCCAGCTTTCCAGTGGAGCAAGAGAGTGGTACCACATCAAATTGATCTGATCAAGAGGTAGAACGCCTGTGGTTAATGATGTGAGAGCAGTCACTTGAGCCATTGCTATAGCTCTGCCGGTCTCCTATTGATGAAAGAACCATCTCAAAGTCGTGCCACACAAGAGCGAGGTTGCGATTCCAATTTTCTTCTTGTCCTTGTTGACCCCAGTAGCAGTGAAGTACACCTTCAAACTCCTCTGCCACATCCTGACCGTGGGTCCCTTCGAGTTCACGGAATCAAACTGCTTGGGAATTTCTGGTAAGATTTGGAGTTCACTCAAGAGTTAAATATTCCTCTTGTACACATAGTTCTATAGCTCCTACATCGCTTTGTTGAGCTACTAGAACAGATGGGTGTTGAGGCTCTCGAGTCCCTACAGGTTCTGGTATAGGTCTTTGCTGGCGCGAGCATGTCAGCCGGTGCCTCCCATCGTGCCTAGTGTCGACCTGGTGGAAAACGACGGGGACAGAGTGTATGTCAAGCCAGAGGGGTTCATCACTGGGTTGGCCATCGAGATCATCGGTGTTGCATCATTTTCCACAAGAACTGCCGTTGCTATCTTGTTTGCCTAGAGAGTATCATTGATTACATGTTGCCGATCCTTCATCACCAGAGTCTTTACCAGTTACTGCTGTTTTTTATAAGGCTTGCTTGCTTCGTTCGATGTTTTTGTCTCAAGGTCTCCAAGTTTATGAATGGTAATGATGCACTGAAAACTCGTGTGAGGTTTTTGGCTTGTAGTTAATGCGACGGATGCTCCTCCAGTGCTGTTGCACTTTCATACCATGTGTTCCACCGAGCAAACCGTTGGTGGTTCACTGTGATGAGAGTCAAAGTGGAAGACAATATGAGAAATTGAGACAAATATATGATTTGTATTTAGAAATAGGTGTACTTTGATGACAAGTGTCATATAAGTTGAGCGCATACATACAATGACGAGAATTACACTCATGCATGTTGGGTCTTTGGAACTCAAGCCGAACAACACATGCGACGTCGCATCATGAGTGGTTGCTTCAAGAAACTCAGCCAAAAAGGCAGGGGATTTTTGAGTATTGAGGCATGGATATAATAGTCTAGCATCGATGAGAAGTCGACCGAACGTGTCGAAACACTGATACAGTTAGTGGTACTTGTGGGAACCTTTCTAGAAAGTGGTCAAAGTTATCAGAACCTTTGGAAGCAAAATACTGGAGGACTGGGAAGGTGGACAAAATACCCTCAACCAAACAACATAGGAATCATGAGGTTGGCACGAGGTGGACCACTTGTGTAGTTTAGGACGTCAACACTTTGTTGGCTGTCATACATACCTAAACACATAGGCTCATTGTTATGCTGAATGGAACGTTGATGGTTCATAGGGATGAGATGCAGAGCAAAAGACGGTATGAGGAATCAAGAAAGATGGATGATTTTCGTGTTGTAGTATGTGTACTTTGATAACATTTGTCGAACAAGTCAAGCACAAATATACAATGGCAACAATCACAACAAGGCATATGTTGGGTCTTCGGCGCTCAAGCCGAGCGACATGTGCGATGTCGCATCCTGAGTGGTCAATTTAAAAAGCTTTGCTAAGAAGTCAAGGGAGTTGAAGAACATCGATGTGTGGTTTCTTGAAAGTCTAGCGCCATCAAGAAGTGAACTAAACATTGTCAAATTATCAATATAATTTGTGATACCTCCATCAACCCTATGTAGAAAGTGGTCAGAAGCACCAGAACCTTCGAAAGCAAAACATCAAAGGCCAAGGCACGTGGCCAAAATTCCTTCAACCGGGCAATGTAAAAATCATAAGGTCGACGCTCGATAGGCCATGCATGTAAAGACAGAAACACCCACTTGCAAATTTTAGGAACTCATGTACACCTGGGATGCAACACTTCCTCCCTTTTTAGCGTCAACGTCCTGGCACATTTGCAGATGTAGGCCTGTGACAAAGGTAATAGCCATCAATCAGTTTATCAACTTCCTAAAGGTGGTCGTAGGGCTCCTGCCTCTTATGCGTAGTGTCGTGGCTATACAACTTGACCAGATACAAGGTCGTTTTCCCATGGCGCCGCTATCCGAGGATATTTTCAATCATGTACTTCTTGTCCCTGTCCACTTGGATAGGAGGCAAAGGAGCGATGTCTCGGCCGAGGAAGCTCTTGCTAGGGTCCCAGTAGTGCTTGAGCTTGCAAACATCGAAGACAAGGTGGATCACCATGGTGTCTAGCTGGCGAAGTCGAGTGAAGACAAGATTTTGTATCCGCTCGATTTCAAATGGTCCCATCTTTTGTTGTTAGAGTTTTATGAATTATTGTCCATGGATTTGGAAATTTGTTGAGCTCAGGAGGACGTGGTTGCAAATGCTAAACATGACATTGCTACAATGTTGGTCTTCTACTCGCTTCATAGCTGCTTACGTCTTTGCATCAAATTTGGCGCATTTCTTTCCAAACGTTGGAGAGGTCCCGTCAGTGGATGTGAACTGCAGGAATATTGCTCTGGCTTTGGAAACCTGCCAGTATGGCAGGAAGTTTGTCGTAAACCACCACAAACAGAATTCTACCTGCTGCGGTGGAAGTTGCGGAGTTTGGCAGCTGGCAGTTTGGCTGCCCAATCCATTCAGTGTGGCTCGCATAAAGTGCACAGTAGTTGTTTGAGTGTCTGATTGGTTTTCTCAGTCTGCCCATCGGTTTGAGGATGGAATGCCGTTGACTGTTGGATCTGACTACCAGAAGGCATCATCATTTTGCGCCAAAAGTGGCTAGTTAAGCGGCCATCTTTGGCCGCTTGACTAGCGGCCAAAGATGATACATGGCACGCCGTGTAGCCACACAGTCTGGTATATAAACATACACGATGGTCCCTCTTTGGTGGCATTTGTTGTTGTTAGAATGAAGCGTGACATCTAAAGAAACCAGCTTACTACCACGAGGATGGCATCATAGCCTTATGGAGTGGCGGGCGACCTTGTTACAAAATCCATGCTGATGTCGAACAACAACACCGCCAGAACAGGGAGAGGTTGGAGTAGTCATGGTGGCCTCATCCGGTGAGATTTTTGTCATTGAAAGGTGTCGCATGATTTGATTTACAAAATTGTGCCTCGTTGTTCTGCATCCGGTCCCACCAATAGTATTTCTCCTTTTTCTTGAGCTTTTTTTCATCGTCGAAGTGTCCACCTTTACCTATGTCTTGGCACTCCTTCAATTGCATTCCTCCCAACTCGTCAATCTGGTGGTACGATGACCTGATGGGTGAGTAATAGACCACATGACTTTTATAAGATGTATGCAACTGGTTGTTATCCTCCACTGTTGTGTTGGAGGAGAATGGATCCAATTGTTCAATTGGATGCATCAGTGGCCATGATGTAGTCCACCATTGGATCCATCAAGCATAAGGCTGGCACCAGAATCTAAGTATTTTTCAAAGAGTTAAACGCTTATTGTCCGCTGTCTCCGCAACCCCAGTCGGTGAATCTACAAGTGATATTAGAGAGAGGCACTGGCACTCGGACGTAGTCTTTAAAAAATGGATGGTAGTAGCTGCAAAGTCCCAAAAATACTTAATTGTCCCAAACCTTGGTAGGTGTCGGCTAATCGACAATCGCCCCTACTTTAGGTCTATGGCTATCCATCTGCCACACATGACGTGGTCCCATAATTTGGTCAAACGGTGAACAAAGTCGCATTGAGGGTTTCCCACAGAATTTTTCTCTTTGTCAAATCTAAAGGACTTTTCAAATATGTCTATAATGATCCTTCAAATGCGGCTGTACACCAGGATGTCATTGAGGTACACGGTGACAAATTTGTTGAGGTATGGCCAAAAAATGTTGTAAATTGCCGGCATACATGTTGCAAGGGAATTTTTAGTCCAAACGACATAACTGTGAACTTGAAGCATGCATATCTGGTATAAAATGCCATTTAATTTATGCTCTTATCAGATGTGTGGATCTGATGATAGTCGCTACATAGGTCGATTATGATCAGTGGAGTTGGTCAAAAAGTTTCTCCTGACAGAAGAGAGTACCAGTTCTTAATGTTGATCTCATTCAATTCTCAATAGTCCATGTACATTGTTATCTCTCTGATGAACGTTTTCACAAAAATTGTAGATTCCACGTAAGGTGACGTGGATGGCCTGATGAACCCCTGACCACGCATCTTGACCAGCTACTTCTTTAATTTTGGTCAGCTCTTGATTTCTCATCCTATAAGTCCTCCATTGTGGAGTTAACCCTTGGGGCAGTTTGTCAAGAAAACCCCGCCGAACACCCTGACGACTGGTACAAACTCCTCCGGAACAACCCCCTACTTGTCAGGTATCGAGGCTGACATATGTGATTGTACTGCTGTAACTTCTTTGGCTTCTTGTTGTTTTCATATAGGTATGCCATGCATGTGCTTCGCGTTGAAGATGTCTCTTGGCCACATCGAACAATATTGGCTGGAGTTTTGTGAATGTAGCAAATTCCTCTATTGCTTCCACCTCTACTTCTTCCCATGACCGCCATTGGGTCATGGGTCGCTTGATCAGAGGCAAGTGTCATTTCTTTCCATCAATGTTGTCGTAGAGTGCTGCACTGCTTGAGTCTACCTGTGGATTGTGTCTGTATAGGGAGTCTTGCCCGAGCATGATTTTGTGGTTGCTCATTGGACAGGTCCTATAGACCATTACGTAGTGTAGATTTCTGATTTTTAGTCAGAGAGTTTCACAAACTAGATGGGTTTGCACTAGGTCGTAGAAGGGTTTTCCTTCAAACACCACTGGTTTGGTTTGTAAACCCCATTTCTGAACCATATCATTGTCTAAAATTCTTTGAGAAGCTCCTCCATCCAGTAGTGTCCGTACCATTATGCAACTTTTACAGCCCCTCAGTTGTATTCGTAACAATATCGTCGGTTGGTCGTCCTTGTCCCTGATCTGAGGAACCTGTGTCTACCGTGATGTGGGCCACTCAGATTGGCGATTGGTCAATGCACATATTTTTGTCAAACAGGAGTTCTGTCATATACTCCTGCCCTTTTCCATTTCGCGACTCCTCATTTCTTCTTTACAAATTCTGCCCCCCTCCCCTTTTGGCCTTTTGCTGTCGTTTTTGACAGTTGCATGAAATGTGCCCCATCTTTGTGTAAGTCCAGCAGAACCACTGATCACGTTTATCGACAGCGTCAAGCTCCCGATTGTAACTTTCCTCCCCCATGATTGGAATTATGGCCTTTGGGTCGCCAATCGTCGGAGACCTGAATCTGAGCATTGTACTTGGCCCTCTCAATGCAATTCACTGCTGCAATCATTCGTGGAAGGTCGTCTTGGGTGCCAAATATTGCAATTTCTTGTCAAATGTCGTCTTTGAGGCCATTTTTTCATAAAAATTCTAATTGTGATGGGCAAGGTTGCTGCTAATGATGACTTTGCGGAAACATCAAGTGTACTCTGCTACACTTGATGACTTGCTAGACTAATGACAAAGGCGTTCAAGCTTATATCATGCGTCAGGCATTCTGTTCATCATTATGAAATGTACGATTATGTGCCGCACAAAGTCCATCTAGATTTTTGGTGGGGTCAGATAGCCGTGCCATGTTGGATTGATCTACTTGAGAGTTAGAACAATTGTGGTCAACGATGTGAGAGTGGTTGTATGAGACGTTGACCTAGCTCTGCCGGTCTTCTTCCGCCATTGGCTGGTCTTTAGATCAAACCACTAACTAAAAGTTTTGTCATATAAAAGCGCGGACACAAGGCCAATTTCCAATTCATTGTTGTCGACCTGAGCAGCGCTGAAGGACACCTCTAAATTTGTGAGTCACATCCTGACTGTTGGTCCTTTGGAGTTCGCGGGATTGAACGGCTTGGGGAGTGCTGGTCACATTTCGAGTTCACTCGAGAGTTAAAGATTTCTCTCGGTGAGCACTGCTTCCTGTATGCGTGAATTCTAAAAGCTCCTCCATTGTTGTGTTGTGTTGTTGGAGGAGATGAGTGTTGATCACCTACAATTGATTCTCCATAGTCGGAGTCTTTGCTGGTTACTAGTGCTCGTCATCAAGTATGCTTGCTCTGTTCACAGTTTTCTTTGCAAAGTCTGTGAACTTATTGATGGTAAAGATGCACTGAAGACTCGTGCGAGGTTTTTGCCTTATTGTTGATGTATTGGCCCAGAGGGACTAACAGACACGGATGGAGCGACCGGCCTGGAGGGGCCAGCGGACGCAGACGGGGTGGCTGGCCTGGAGGGGCTTGCAGACACAGACGGGTTGGCCGGCCCGAAGGGGCCATCGGACGTAGACAAGGTGGCCGGCCCGGAGGGCCTAGCAGATACGGACAGGATGGCTGGCCCAGAGGGGCCAGCAGATGGAGACGGAATGGCTGGCCTGGAGGGGCCAGCGGACGCAGACGATGTGTCGCCCAGAAGCGGCAGGACGGAGGAAGGACTCACCACTCCCCCACACAATAGGAGGAACATCGACGAGCTGGAGCAAACGAGGTCACGAGGAAACAACTCCTCAAAGAAGAGGACATCCCAAGACTCATCAATGTAGTGTCGGAAGGGATCCTAGAAGCGCCAGGCTTTCGACCGATGCGAGATGCCAAGGAAGGTGCGGGGACGTCCACACGGGGCGAGCTTGCCGTCCTGCTGCGAGAGGCGCAACCACACAATGGCCACATAGCCCCAGACGCGAGTTGGGTGGAGGTCGGCTTGCTGGCCACACCAGTGCTGGTACAACGTGGACTGGCGAGAAAGGGGTCCGTGGGGAATCGGGTTCTAGATCCACGTCATGTAGGCCATGGCCTCGAAGTAGAAACCATCAGAGAGACCGGATTTGACCCGCATGGAATGCACGATGTCAGCCATGGTGCGGTTCCACCGCTCGAAGATACCGTTCTTGACGGGTGTGTAAGGTATCGATGTCTCATGACGGATCCCACGGGAGACGAGGAAGGTCGTGGACTCGCCCATGAACTCACCGTTGCGAACAGAGTGAAAGCGACAAAGTGGGCAACCGCACTTGTGTTCCGTACCACAGAACGGTGGGAGCGACATCGCTCCTACCATTGGGAGCGATGTCGCTCCCAATAGTGGGAGCGACATCGCTCTTCTCTTGAAGGCACAAAATCCAACGGTAGCTATAGAAGTCGTCGGTGAGGGTGAGGACAGAGCGTTCGTGCTCTCCGACAGTCTCCGTGGGAAGAGGGCCCATGACATCTGAATGGACAAGGTCTAGAGGGGCGGATGCACGGAAGGCGGACAGGGGGTATGTGGAGTGGTGCATCTTCCTTGGTACGTAGTTAATGCACTCAGTGGGACATGGCAAGGGGAAGGAGGAGGGGTCAAGGCCTGTAGCCGGCTAGGTTCGAAGCATGCTGTCGATGGCGGCCGAGTGGATGTGGTAGAGGTGAGGGAGGAGAAGGCGAGTGTGTTGCGGAGAGAGTGCGCTGGTAACAAAAACGTGGTTGGTGTCAGCCGACAGGGAGGACAGAGGAGGGCGTGCCATAGGTTGCCACGAGTGGTGGCCTGCAAGACGACAAGACCGGACGGACGCAATAACATAGTGCCAATACCACGCGAGTGCAAGACGTCCATGCTCATGCGGTTGAGGGCAGTGACGGACAATAGGCTGAGCTAAAAACCAGGGACGAAGAGGACATCGGTCATGAAGACGTTCCAAGCGGGACCATGGAAGCGAACGACACCGACGCCGTGGATAGGTAACACCTGGCCAGAGCCCGTATGAATACCAGATACATCGGCAACTGGACCAAAGACACTGAAAGCCTCACGCAAGACTTTCATGTGATGCATGGCCCTGGAGTCGATGATCTAGGTCTCAGCCGGATCCTGGACTTGTGTTGCCAGGTCGCTAACCGACACAAGGTAGTAGGCAAATAACACGGATGCAGTGGACGAGGGCGTGAACCGAGACTGCCAGTCATCCGGCCATGCGACATCATCACAAAGAGGAGCATGAGGGGAGGGTACGTGAGATGACATGATGGACAAGGATACGAGACACGACAACAACTCAGTCTGTGTCATGCTGGACAGGGCAGGGGAACATGCCGTGATGCAACTCGCACTTCCCTGGGGAGGAGGGCGAGGCTTTCCAAGCTGGAGCACGATGAACTCCTCCAACTGGGGCTAACTGGTGGAGGGTCCGAGGGAGTAGAACGACTGTGCCGTGACGGCGCTTGAGCCTGAGAGGGAGGAGGGATGCGCCGGTGATGGAGGAAGGGGCGCCAACGGTTGTACATGAAAATGTATATTTATATGTATGTATACACATATATGTGTTTTTATATGTGTGTATAGATGTTCATATATTGTTTTAGTTATAAGTTTTTGTATATGTATATTTATACCCATATGCATTTTTATATGCATATGTATATGTATGTGTATGTGTATAAGATATGTATGTGTATGTTTATTTATATGTGTATGTATATGTATATGTATATGTATATGTATATGTATATGTATATGTATATGTATATGTATATGTATATGTATATGTATATGTATATGTATATGTATATGTA